>JBCJKH010047554.1:0-25236 GCA_039877255.1 Loriculus beryllinus
CACCAGAACTGCACACAATACTCCAGGTGAGGTCTCACAAGAGCAGAGTAGAGGGGCAGGATCACCTCCTTCAACCTTTTCTTTTGCCAGATATAACTCCAGATTCCCAAAAGGTACCAATAACAAAGTTGCGCTGATGCCTGTCCCCTGCCCCTTCTAAATGTGACTGGGAATGTTTTGAACCTGAATAGGAGCTCAGCTTAATTTCCACAGTTCCTTGTCCTCTGAAATTCAGAGGAAATGGAGCAGCAACAAACCTTTCCCCTGCCTGCTCCTCCTTATAAGAGTTGTGCAGACTTGTAAGAGTCTCTGATGTGCAACTTGCTTGGTTGAAGGGCTGCTGTCAGTGCTGCTTGACTCATTGCATCTGCTTGAGTGCAAAAAACGAGTCCAAAACAAGATTGCTGGGTGAGTGCAAATTACCTGGGTGGCCATTGGGGTGTCCCTGCCTCTATCTACCATAGCCCTTCTTCTGCCAAGCCAGTGTGCATGTTAGGAGGTATCATCTACCAGAGTGAACTGATTCAGATGGCAGGTGAAGGCAGCACTTAAAGGCACTGCCACATAGCACTTAAAACACAGATAGTATTTCTAAAGGGGTCTGTGCTCATGAATCAGTAGGAATTCTTAAAGCTTTGTTGAGCTGGAGCCTGAGGACTTTTCTGCGGAGGAAAATCACCCAGAATAGCCGTTCTGCATTTATCTACATGTACTACACTCAGGAAATCAGATTGCTGCTCTTGTTGGGTTGCACTACATGGCATGGGTGGGTTGCCCTGTGTGCTCACACAGGCCCTGATGCTGTGGTTTCATGGCTTGCAGTGCCAGAGCTGATTGTATTAAATCTGTAGCAGTGCGCTGCCGTCACACTGCTACCTACTGTATAAACATCTCCCAGGAATGCCTTTGTGCTGCTTACAATCAGGGCAGGGGTTGCATGAAATAGCTACTATGCTTTAAATTTACTCCTGGGCTTATATTACAGTAGTTTATTCATGTAGACAAACTGTTAGCTCCCATTCTCAATGCTACATTGCTTTTTAAGCATTGAAGCTTGGTATAGATAAGAAATAAATCAGTGTTTATTCTTTGTGAAGTAAATTCCAACCACTTGTTGAGTGAAGCTAGCCTAAAGCTGTAATGACTACAAACACAATATCCTCCAGTAGCTATTTTAATTAGTAGCTATTAATTACCAACAGTTAATTGGAAATGGCTTTCTGTCCGGAGAATTGCTAACATTTTATTAGAGCTATGGCATTCCCATAATCACATCGTGATACTGTTTCCTGGAAAATCCGTGTCATAATTGATCATTATTTTGGCTACAAGGCTCCTCCCCATCCAGAGGAGATGCCCATCCTCTTCGCAAGAATAAATGGGTTTTCAGTCTGAAAGATCTGAAAAAAGCCAGATCTTGCTTCTTGCTGCTACTGCCCCTGGGAGATGTCACGTTAATGATAACCATGCTCTCCTTGTGCTGGTGCAGGACCTGCCGTGGCAGAGCTGTGGGAATGCCTGGAACACCGATCGCTGCTTCTCCAACTACTCCCTGGGCGACACCACCAACCTCACCAGCGCTGTCACCGAGTTCTGGGAGTATGTCCTCAGCCTGCCTACACCAGGTTCCTCCCCATCGCCGTGGCCATCTCGCCTGCTTGCTGGGGCTGTGGCTGTGCCTGCTGGCACCTTTCCTTGGTCAGCCTTGGCAGGAGGGCATCAGAGCTGACCACTGGCCAGGGTGGGCATGAGGTGCGCTGTGCAGCTGCAGGTCAGATGGATAAAGAGAATAACAGCCTCTCCGCCTCTCTCCTACTTCCATTACCTCACCACAATGTCCCTTTAGGGGTTTACAGTCTCTTGTGCTTGTCTGCAACTGGCCCTTCACCCTCCAGCTACCTCCAGGATCTCTGTCCCCAGGGGACAGACTTCCCCTTAACCCAACTTCTCCCACCCCTAGGAGGAACATGCACCAGATGTCTGGAGGCTTGGGGGAGCCTGGCACCATCCGCTGGCCACTGGCTGGCACACTGGCCCTGGCCTGGCTGATGGTCTACTTCTCCATCTGGAAGGGTGTGGAGTGGACAGGCAAGGTACGGTGCGAGCATCAGGTGTTTCAGTGCTGCCTCTCAATGCTGTACTATAGAAATGTCCTCTGGGTTCAAATTTGTTTAAGTGCCTATAACTAGGATTATGGTGTTTTGAGGCAGAATTGCAGTAGATGCTATTAAATACCTGACATTTACCTTTCCCGGTGGTAAAAATTGCTACCTTGTTTATGGTAATTTTCATTCTCAGCATAGAAAATATCTCTTCCCTGCAAAGTCACAGGTCTGAGCCCTCAGGCTTTTTGGGAAGAGACTTGGGAAGAGATTTGCAGAGATTACTTACACTTCCCACCTGGGACAGCCCTTTGAGAGACCAAGGCCTCTTCTTGGCTTCCCCTTTTGAAAATCCTGGTCTCTTAAAATGCTGCTGGTGGAAGTAAAACTCATCACCTCCTTTGAAAATCTCCCTGCTGCCCTTTAGGTATTGATGGGAGACCTTCCTTTCAGAAGCATGTTGTTATTCACGGTATAGCATTTCAGGCTAGCGCAGTAGAAAGGTAATTGCTTAGTTTAGTGAAACAGTGACGCTGAGATGCTGAGATGTATTATTCAGAGCACAGTGTGGTGTAGCAGGACAATATTATGAAAGGAATAATCTAGAGGAGAGATCAGAAAGAAGCACTTCAGGCATAGGTCACTTGAGCTGTTAACTTCCCTGGTGGCTCTCAAATAGGTTTTAGCTACACAGCCACAGCAAAGCCCTGGCAGTTGCCGGTACAGGCCCTGTGATGAGGGGTGGCATGTACTTACAAGTACAGTGCTGAAAAGAAAGCAGTGGAGTCAAGACTCGCATTGCTTGGTGCATTGGACTAGAGAAACTAGCTGTAGCTCTGCAGTAGGGATGTGATGACTTAAAGGGATTACTTCTGTGGACTAAATTTATCCCTGTGCAATTCCCTTGTCTTTGGGCAATTCATCCAGACTTTAGCCTGCTACTGTTGTGATTAGTGTGTCCTTGTGTGTCATTTGCAGGGAGAAACCTCAAACAGCCAGAAACATCACTAGCATGGGAGCAGGAGACAGGAAACACGCTGCCAAAAGTGGCTGTGTGTGGGCACCCTGTTCCTCTCACAAGGGACACAACAAATGCAATGCCACCATGGGCAGGAAAGCTCCTGGGCAGTGGTAAGCTGATGGCTTCTGTCCTGTGCTGTCTCTCGCAGGTGGTGTATTTCTCAGCCACCTACCCCTACTTCATGCTTTTCATCCTCTTCTTCCGGGGAGTCACACTGCCGGGAGCCAAGGAGGGGATCCTCTTCTATCTCACACCTGACTTCAGAAAGCTCTCTGACTCTGAGGTTTGTATCCTCTTGCCTCCTGGGGGTCTCTGCATTAGTAGTCCTTGGGCGTTTCAATATTAAGTATTAAAACCCCCCTGGAATAGTTCCCTGCTAAACCTTTGCGGATGGCAATCTGTGTAGCAGCTCTGCTGTACTCAAGCAGTGTTATCCATAGGGTGGGGTGGGGGTTAGTTTCCTTTAATTCCCTAATAAAGGAAATCCCCTTCTGGGCTGGGTTCATTCCACTGACTGTCCCAGGGCTGGTGACTTGGTCTTGATCTGCTGGTCTCAGAGAAAGGATGATGTTGTGCAGTGGCACAGGGGCCTCAGAAGTAGCACAAGCACAGCAGTACATAGTAGCAATTTTCTTGGAAGGGCTTAAATGGTGAGGGGTGGCCAGTAAAGTTGCCTTGGGCAGTGGAAGCAAAAACAGGACCCAGGAGGAGCATGATGGCTTGCAGAGGCAAAGTTTTTCAGGACACACAGACTCTGCCTTTTGCATCAGCGACACTCCTGTGGCTCCAGAGTTACCAATGTGTGAGTGGGGACAACTGGACACCCATCATTTCCAAAGGGTTCCAGTGATCCCTCTTGCAGGACACCCACTGTAACTGTACTGCCAGTTCCGTTGGCTCTAATCCTGGAAATGGGGCTCTCAAGACCACAAGAGTTGCTTAAATACTATGTCATTAAGAAAGGAACAGTCTGCTCCCTGTTCTTGTGCCTTCTAGGCTTTAAGAGCTAAGGGCACTGGGACAAGCTTTGCAAGCTGTTCTCTGCAGTTGTTTGAACAAGAGACTCTGTGTTAGAAAATCCTGGTTGGCATAACACAGCTACAGGTTTCAAGGTGGCTCCTGTGGCATTTCCGTCGCTAGCCCTGCACCAAGGTGCTGGAGAACATGTGCCTGCAGCATGGAGTCACTCCTGATGCACTCCTCTCTCGGCTCCTTTTGCACAGGTCTGGATGGATGCGGCCACACAGATCTTCTTCTCTTATGGCCTGGGGTTGGGGTCTTTGATCGCTCTGGGAAGCTACAACACTTTCCACAACAACGTCTACAGGTCTGTTGTTTCTTACCAGCCTCCTGCATGGCTCATGGGTGAGGCAGGGGGGCATAGTGATTTTTGGGTGCCTGATCTCCAACATCGCCTCGTTGGCAACATGCAGCTTAAGGGGCACACTGTGATCACCACAGTGGGGCTTCCCTGCCTGCAGGACATGTAATGTGTCACCCATGCTACCTCTCCAAGGCACAGGAGCTGCTCTTGGCAGGGCTTGGTCTTGTTTAGCCCACCCTTCCTTCCTGGCTTCTTGATAGGGACCTGCAGGTGGTTTCTTTCCATTCTTTCTCTTTTCCAGAGACTCCATCATTGTCTGCTGTATAAACTCCACCACAAGCGTGTTTGCTGGGTTTGTTATTTTCTCTATTGTTGGCTTCATGTCACACATCACCAAGAAGTCAATCTCAGAACTAGCCTCCTCCGGTAAGCAAAAACCCGGGTTCAGATGCAACAGCAACCTCTGAGAGCGATTTGTTAGTGAGAATGGGATGCTCCTAAGCTCTTGGACCCAAGTGTGCAACTGTCTTTGCATTCTCTCCCTTCAAGAAAGGTCTCAGGTACTTGTGGCTGATGTTCACCACACTCTGGCTGCAGGGGATATCTTCTGCTTTTAATGGTCTCCTCCTTTCAGTGCGGAAATTTCATCTGCTTTTGCTGCAGTGAAATATTTAGGCCATTTGCTTTCTAAGTCCTCCCTATGGAGAACAGCTACTGCCTATGTTTTCAGTAGATGTGATCAACATTTGGAGTTCCTTTTGCATGCAAAATCTTGAAACTGTAATCACAGAATAATTTCTTACCCAAGATGGGATACTGCCTTTTTGCAGAAAAACATATTTTGAAATTGCTGCCTTACCTGAGAAAGCTTTTATCTCAAGAAACTGTGTTTTGTGATGGAAAAAAACAAAACCATCAGGAAACTTATAACCAGCTCTGAGTATCAGTGTATTTTGTAGCATAGTGCTCCAGCTCAATTTGGTAGCAATGATTTGATGACTTGCTTGCTTGCAGGAAGAGAAAAGGCAAAGCATTTCTCCAGTGCTTCCCCATTCTACCCCTGTGCACCCCACTGAGTTGATGTGTCACAGGTGAAGGCTCAGGTGTTTCCAACTCCTGTATTAAATACCTGCAATTCTTGACTGATCATACTCTCTCTGTTCAACTGCATCCCTTAGCTCAGACTTCCCATCAAATGCTTTATAAACATGGGCTTATCCCTCTTTTCATTACTGCAGGCCCTGGACTGGCTTTCCTAGCCTACCCGCAGGTTGTCACACAGCTGCCCCTGTCCTCTCTCTGGTCGATCCTCTTCTTCTCCATGCTGATGATGTTGGGTCTGGATAGTCAGGTGAGACTACACAGGGACAAAGTGGGGTAACATGCAAAGATATCTTCACATACGATGGTGGTATCCCATCTGCACCTTGGGACAGTGCAGAGCAGGGTCTTTTCTTACTCCTCATGGTGAGATGCAGCTGCATGGAAGAAATCCTCCCGTGTGGTCATCACCTCTGTGCTTGTCCCTAATGTAGACATATACTGCAAGTGTGGTGGTACCTCACCACTACCCAGTGCACCAGTCCTTTTCATGCTGCTGATTAAAAATAAGAGTAATGACCAGCCTTGAGCAGCCCAGCAGAACCAGCCTTATAAGACAGTCACCACTTCCTTAGGAGGGGAGAATCTTTCAGAAGCTTATCTCCATTCAGATCAATTTTTGACCCCAGTGAAGTGCCAGCACTACTGTATGGGCACAGCATGTCGCCATCTTGCTGGGTGACTCTGGCAGCTGAGCTGAAAGGCTCTAAGTGGGGCTAGCAGGAAACTATCCCTGCCAAAATATTTTGGAGCAAAAAAAAAAAAAGATAAACCATTTATTTCAAGTGATAATTGCTTTGTTCTTGTAGGGCACAATTTCCTCCATCCCCTAATGGGGGATGAGACAAGAAAATGTCATTACTTTGGCTTACTTCCATAGATTAGGGTAGAAAGTCTCCATCTTCTTACTCCCAGGAGCTAGAAGAAATATCTCTGCACAAGGTACTAGCCTCCAACCAGACCCAATGCTCTGGCACAGTGTTGACAGGTTGTGCTGAGAAGGGCAGTGATGCAACGTTTGAATCAGAGCTCTCTCATGGTGCGAGGATGGTGGTTTGATGCAATGTTTTGGCACTACTGACAATAAAAGTGTCCCTGAGCAGAGCTGAAGCACCCTGGCCTGGTTTGTAGGTGAGCAGGGGTAGGTCCTGGGAGAAGGAAGGAGCCATGCTTTGGGAAAGGCTGGATACCCTGACTGCTTTGCCATCAGATAGGCCTTACAAGATATTTGAGGGCAAGGCAGCTGGATGTAACAAAAGGTCTCCTGCCCCTCATGCCTCCCACTAAACAAAAGAAATCACGGTCTCTGTTTTTACAAGCAGTGATATTTTTGTCCTAATAATTCAGCATAAAAGTAGCTACCCAGTGAAGCAGTGAATTGCAGCATAGCTCCCTTTTGAGTGCATCAAAACCAAAGGGTCCTTCGAAAGCCTGTGTTTGGTCTGTCACATCCTCCACTGTGCTGGCATGCTATTCCTTTAATTGCAAACCACTGGTACAAAATGGATGCTCTCTTGGGTTACAGGTAGTGCTCTTACAGCCAAGACTACTTTCTAATCAGACTCAGACCTTTTCCCAAAATGCCATATTTGCTTCCAGGGAAAATCTAATCAACCAAATCTGGATTTCAGTTATGGCACCCTCCTATCAATACACCATAAAGCTTACTTCTGCATTACCACAGACATTCTTTGGCAAATAATTTCAAATATAAGTAAATGATCCAAAAGAAGCTACATTTACAGAAAAAAAATTAGTACTCTCAGTGGATTATTCACTCAGCTCTGGTAAACAGTTTGAGACATGACAATAAGCCCTCTAAGCACTGTGTGGAATTTTGTGTGCTGCATTTGCTTCTGAAATACCACTTGAAATTCTCTAGGTCCCTTCTGACCGCCAGTCTCGGAGGGCAGGCTGTCCATGGAGGAATATCACTGCCTGGAGGAGGAGCAGGGACAGGGAGGGAATGAAGCATCAAAAGGAAACCAAGCTTTTAGAAAAGCACAGATAAATACATGTGAAGAAGCTTTCTGTGTGTATGCCGGAGCTCTGATTCAATACAACGCATCGTTAACAGCATGGCAGCTTATGCATATGAAACAAATAGCACAAGCTGCAACAACAGCTACAATTGCACGTGTGTTTTGGGGCATCTAGTTCAAAAACAAAAGAGATGTTTTTGCTATGTGCTGATTAAATATCATTTGCAGATGGGGAGCAGCAATTTTTCATTTGGGTCAGCAGCCCAGCCCATGAGGCACAGCTGGGCCATAAGGCATTTCTTGCACCCTGCATCCCCAAGGCTGATGGGCAGGGCTGCCCCTTGCCACTATCTCTCCAGCAGAGATACTTGGAAGACAGAATAGCAAAGGAAGATAGGGTTGAGATCTACATTTGCAATACAGGGACAAGGCCCAACCCCTTAACTATGGTGGGAGTAGGTTCATGTATGGTCATTAGCTTTGAAAGCAAGATTTCTGCAGATGTAGCACAACTACTTCTGCCTCATCTCATCTACAGTTGCTTGAATGGGATGAATGACCTATATTGATAGATATGCACCTCCCTCCTGTGCCCCCACTTGCTGCTCATGTGCCTTAATGTTCACTCTGCCTCTGATCCACCCGGGCTTTAGCTCTCTTGCGTCTAGACCCTCTTGCATAACATGCTAATGCTTTCTTTTAACCTACCAGTTTCCAGGTCAGGCGTTTTGTCCCCAGGGGAGCTAGCAAGCCTTGTGACTGCAAGGTTGCGTCTGTCCCATGTGAGGCCATCTCTCAGAGGTTATTCATGAGGATTTCCAGCTGCCAGCAGCAAGACCCACTCTCGTGGCTCTCTGATGCACATTTGCTAGCTGCGGTTGAACCCACTATGGGTCCAGACAGAGTGCTATGAGTAACCCCCTATACTGGAAGAGGTTGGGAGAGAGGCTTTCCTTTCAGACCAAGATGACATTTATATTGACTCCCAAGCTCACATTATCAGACACAGCAGCTTGTGCAATGACTAATCCCCTAGAGGGGGAAAAGAGCAAAAGAGGCTCTGAATGGGAATAAAATATTTAGTAGAGAAATGGTATCATGGGGCGAGGCATGAGGAAGAACAGAATATGTGCTAAATATATTAGCCACGTATGCTAAATACATTGCTGGAGATGGTGACAAAACCAAAACTTTCTGGAAAGTAGATAGAAGGCACCTACTTAATCTCTTGCAAGCATCTAAGGATGGTTATGCAGGTTGGGAAATATGAACCCTAAGGTCCCCAAGCCGCAGTCCCCAGGGTTGGATATGTGAGCCTCCTCCAGGCTGCATCACCTCTGAAGCCTGAGGCTAACACAAGGCAATTTTCAGTAAATAGTACAAAGGCCATTGCGTGCTTTATAGCTAGAAGCAGTAGTGTACCACCATTTGGTTCCCTGCCTCATCCATTACATAGCAGCTTAATTTTGGTAGGAGGAAAAGAGTTTTCAACTCACTTTGTAACCCTTTTGCGCATCACCCATCTCCCTCTCATTCCTTCTGTGCTTTCCCTGACTTTGATCCCTCTTCTGCACCAAAGGGCTGTCAGTTTTAATCCCTCCCATTATCTAAGGCATCTTTTTCTTTTCTTCTCTGCTGGACACCACTCACACCCACCCTCTGCCCCTGACAACTCCTGGCCGCACTATGAACCCTTTTCCCTCTCTGTCTTGCCTGGTGCCCCATGGCTCCAGCAGTGCCTGGCCACGCATCCATGTGGAAGGAATAGCTTTCAACAGTGTCATTTGTTGTCACTCTGGCTCTTCACACTGTGGTGGCAGCTCAGTCCTGAGTCTTCCAGACAGCGAGCCAGGTAGGATGGGATGAGGAGCTTGCTGTCAGTGACTTTAAAGGCAGATAAACCCATGCCTAAATGGCAAAAGACGCTTTAATAGTGCTTGTGTCCATGACATGAAAGGTTTAGCTTCATTAAAAACTTGAGTTGAAGCCGTTTAGCTTTGACTGTCTGGGGATATAAAGCCGTGGGCAGAAATATCTCCCTTTGCTTTGCCCTGTCCCACGTGGAAGCCAGCCCCAGCAGCCAGTGTGCTCCTCCACCCTCTATGACCAGCTATTGGCATGGCTCAGACTCCCTGCTTTCCTCCCTTACATCTTTGCAGCCCTCTGCTTCTCTTTTCTGTCTGTGTACCTCTACCTCCATCTCCACTCTAGGTTTTTTTCTTCCAGTCTCCCTAGTTAAAGCTGAATTTAAAATGCCAGCACTTTCTAAAGTGCTGTTGCAGGGACAGGGATGTCCCTGACATCGAAGAGCAATGACACCTCTTTCATTTTCATTGCACTGGCTTGTACCTTTACTAAGGGTGACCAGGGAAGCCAGGAGCCTGCTGCCCTCATAAACCTCACCAAGATTTTTGCTAGAGGCAGGATGTACTCTGAGAGCTGTACATTGCCAGTGTTTTCTGGGAGTGAGATATAAAAGTGAATCTCACAATTCATCAAGAAGTAGGAGGTAAGGATGCACTTCACATATATACATGCCATAGGGCAGAACCGGTAGGAAAACTGATTTGAAGGTTATGCTCGTGGGGATGTCTTTATGTGTTAGGGTGCGGACAGTGTTAATAAACTGTGCCTGGTATAGCACAGCACAAGCCATGCAGGTGTTTTTAGCTCTAGAAAGACTGTGTGCTGTGAGGATGGGCTTTTAATGTGCTACATGCCTTTAATGTAGTGTGCCTGAAAAAAGTGATATGAAAGGATATGTATTATTAAGGACTATTATGATGCACATGCATGTGAGACTGGGCTGTGGGTAATGCAGCTCCTTAATGATTTTAGATTATTGAACAGCAGAAGCGCTGTTGCAATAGGCTGAGAAGAGTACCCATGAAAAAGAAAGAGCAAGCAAAGTCCTGCACGTGTCCCAGCATCAGAGAGACACACAGCTGTGACAGAGAGCCTGGCAGCATGCGGGAGCAAGACAGTGGCAGGGAGGCCCTAGGGGTTTCAGGGAAAGACAGGAGAGGCTTTCCATGGGAGCAAAAAGGCAGATTTATCTCAGCTAATTATAGGTATTCAACCACAGTGCTTTTAGCTCCCTCTGTATTCAGTGGTGGGAGAGAGGCATTTTCAGAAGATGGTTCAGACCGACTTTTTGTGGAGATGCATCCTTCTCTTCTAGAGTTTGTAGGAAGCCCTTGAAGCAATGCTGATTCTCAATGATGGAGTTAAATGAAGGTGAGAGTGATGTCCAGCTAAGATACTTATATATTTATGTCCTTGGTGTATACCTTTTCCCATAGTTCTGCACCGTGGAAGGGTTCATTACAGCTCTAATGGATGAGTATCCTCACCTCCTGAGAGCCAGGAAGAAGGTCTTCATTGCAGTGGTCTGTTTCATCTCTTATCTCATTGGATTCTCCAACATCACCCAGGTACAGCCAGCCATGCTCATACTTCCACTCTTGGCACATTTCTAGTCACTTTGGCATAGCACAGCAACACCAAAAGCTGTGGGAGAAGCAACAGCATCTTAGCAGCCATCCTAATGCTGTAGGAATGGGCTTGCTCATCATTAATACACCTCAAGTGTCTTAGGATGGTTCCGTGATTTTTGCCACCATTATGTCAGTCTGGTTTGGTTTTTTTTCTGTTGACGGCTTAAACCAGAAGAGCCCAAGCTGAGGGAACTCTTAGTGCAAAGGGGTAAGAACATAAAGAAGACCAGTCTGTTGAGGCCCTGAACCTCTGGGGCTGAAGCTAAAATTCACATGTGGAGGTTAGGGCTGAGTGGTCTGGAGACACTTTGTGTAGGTTCATGAGGAGGGAGGCTTTAGTAAAACTCCTGGGAGGGCAGAGCACACTAAATTAAGTTAATACATCTAAACCAGAGAAAAGTAAGACATCCTAGTGAATCTCTGCTTTTCTCCTAACCTTTGGCTATGCCTGAAAAAGCCAGCTAATTGTCTTCAGGAGCACATCAGTTTTTCTGCTGGGAACTAGGCTGCAGTGGAAACATCGCAACGCCACCTCTACTGTCCAAGGAAATTAGCATTAAAGCCAGCAGATGCAGATAGTAGCAATCCAAGCAGTCAACTGATATCATCATCCATAATCTATAACTAAATTCATTGACCCTGGTTTTGTTTTCTCAGGGTGGCATTTATGTCTTCAAACTGTTTGATTACTACTCTGCCAGTGGCATGTGTCTTCTCTTTCTTGTCTTCTTTGAGACCATCTCAATTTCTTGGTGTTATGGTAAGCACAAAAGGCATTGTTCCTTTGTTTTCTCCATGGACATGGTGAGTTATTTCAGAAGCATTCCACAGCTAAGCCAATGAAAACTTTGCAACTGAAAATAGTTTAGGTTGATAACTTCAGCAAATCAGGAGCAGAAGGCTGTCTTCTCACTTCACCACCACAAGGACCTCTGCACAAACTGGCAGATACCTAGAATCCTGCCCTCTGGTCCTTCAAGAGGACACCAGGAACATGGAAGCTGCTAGCATGAATTTGCTTTTATGTCTCTGTACCCCATCCCCTCTTGATAATGCTTCTCACACCACAGCACTGTCACCCTCTTGCTGTGGCTGGCCTGCACTGTGTTATGAGAAGAGGTGATGACCATGGTGCTGAGAGAGGATGGTTTTTCAACACTCATTTCTTCCTGTAGGTGTGAACAGGTTTTACAGGAACATTGAAGAAATGATTGGCTACAAACCTTGCATGTGGTGGAAGATCTGCTGGGCCTTCTTCACTCCTCTTGTCTGCCTGGTAAGACCTGGGACAGCCTGTCTGCAGCAGTGGATCCAGAAGGGCCTCTTAGTTTGGATGGAGTGTAGGGGAAACACTGTTCTCAACCCAGTGTAGGTGTGGTACAAGGTGGTCCTAGGCAGACTTGAGATGGGTGAAGTAATATCCGTCTCCAATAAAAGGAGTCTCTTTCACTCTACCTGCTGGAAATCACCCATACGAAAAGCTCTAGGTGATTTCTTTAATCTAAATGAAGCCATCGGTTCTTCATTTTTCTTTCTGAGATGCCAAAAGATAAGCAAGCATTTTGCTGTTTTAAAAGCTATTATTGATTCTCAGCTACCCCAGCTCCTGTCTCAGCCACTGATGGATTTGTCAGAGCAAATGAAGTATAAGTGACTGCAGAGCAATTCTGCCTTTGCTGGTTCCTGCATTTTCAACACAAGTAGTCCAGGGAAAGGTGTGAGAAGGCCAATTATAGGAAGATGGAGGTTCCTGAGACCAGCTGTGAGGATCCTGTTAATGTGCTTAGGAGCTGGTGTGGGAGCACAGCTAGTCCAAGTGGTCTAGTGAGGAAGGAAATCGGGGTATTCCAGTTCCAGGTTTTTACATAGGACAGTAAGAAATTATATGAAATTACCAGTTGGTGGGCTGAGACCATTTAAACTAGCTTGAGGAGCTGTTAAGTTGCTGTGAGACTGTTGGCAGCTAAGAGGACAATGAAAGAAAGAGGGGATGGATGGACCCCAATTTTGCACACCTTCACCTGCAATGGTGGTGTTCTTTTCCCAGGGCGTGTTCTTCTTCAGTGTGGTGGAAATGACCCCTCTGACACTGGGAAAATATGTCTATCCCATGTGGGGACAAGGCATTGGTTGGCTTATGGCTCTGTCCTCCATGATACTGATTCCAGGATACATGCTGTACTGTTTCTTCAGCTCAACAGGGACCCTCCGGCAGGTATGAGCAGCTTCACCACTCCTCTTCTATTCTTTGCTTACAATAATCCCCCCACTGAACTAAGCTTAAAGAGAACCAAGCAGACTCTGCTCTGACAAAGCTGTCAGAGTGCTTCAGGTTGATGCTGCAGGAGCTCTGCACACCCTCTCCTCCAGGACTCACATCAGCCCCAGTGCATAGAATGGATTCCAGCAACATCGGCTGGCTGAAGGGGGCTTACTAGCACTACTGAGCACTAGCTGATGTCTAAATGGCAGGGACCACTGCTGAGCAGCATGTCATTACTATGTCTGGCCAAGCGTGTGGACCTTCAGGTAGTCTATCCTTAGGTCCATTGTGCCTCATTGAGCTTTGTATTGCCACCATCACAAAAAGGAAGCCCTCCTCTCCTGAATATCTCTTTGATACAGGGGACTGGAGCCCTGGAAGGGACTGAGGAAATGCTTGAGTTTTCTTAACCCAGAGGAATCCCAGTTCCTGGCAATCCCTGGCTATGAGCATGGTTACTTGGCACTTCCCATCAGAGAGATCAGCATCCCCGGAGCATGAGGCTTGAAGTATCTCAGCGCTAGGACCTGCTAGGGACAGAGACATGCACGGTGGTAGTTTGCCATGTGCTTTGCTAGGGGCACTCAGTGAATGATGCTTAAGAAGCAAGACTTTCATGCAGGATGCACAACACCCACAACTCCGATGATCTTGTTTAAAACATTTTCTTAGGTAATTTAAGCAGTGTTTTATGTAGCAGTGAATCACGAGTCTCTGCATGTCAGACCTAGTAATTACTGGTGAGATCTTATTTACAGTGTTGACATTCAGTCTTGAGAGCACTGTGCACAAAGTCCCTGGCTTGGTGCTCTCTGCTGCAAGCTGTAGGAATAGAAGTCACTGCAGGGGTGCTGATTTATGTCTTTCCCAGCCCAGCTGCAACAGCCAGCAGATGCCATGTAAATCCCATGGGTTTGGTTCATGGATGCTGTATTTTGAATAATGCGTAAGTCAGAAACATTTTAGCTGGATTTGCTGAGCTGAGGTCAGCGTCTGGCTGCCTACCTCTGAGGTCAAGTTGCAGGTGGATTTAACTTTCCTTCCTCCACCTCTCCATTTGGATGGGTTCTGATGTCTGATGTCTGGATGGGAGCTGGTGTCTCTGATCTGCTTCCAGTTTCTGGTCTCTCATTTGATGCTGAGTTTAGATTCTTGCCACTGGTGTTGAGATCTGCACTGGTGTTCCTGCAGGCTCAAGCCAAGGTGTTATGTGAAGTCACTTTGGTGATTTTGGGTTGAAGGCCAGCAGCAATTCAATAGTAGGTCATTGCCCATGGCAGGGGGGTTGGAACTAGATGATATTAAGGTCCTTTCCAACCCAAGCCATTCTATGAGTCTATGATTCAATGGTTCACACAAATCATCTGTACCAGGCAGCAGCATGAGTGCTGGTGTGCACCCTCTCTCTAATAGCACCCCATGCATCGCAAGACCCAGACCTCCTTCACATCCTTCATAGACCCAGGAGTGAGCAGCAGATGGCAGCAGTAAGAAACTAGGTGCTTGTGCGTGTGTGTGTGTGTGTGTGTCGGTGTCGGAGAGACAGAATTTTTGGCCTGCTATAAGCACAGATCCTGCATTAGTTTGTAATAGAGCTAGAGCTGGAGGGAAATTATATGCCAGTGCTGAATAAAGTGGTTTTGACAGACAGGAAAGATTACAAGTAATTTTGATCCTGCATGTGTGTGTGTGTGTGGTGGAGGGGAAGACCACAAATGGCAGAAGAGGCTCAATGAACATTTCAGGAACTTCACCCAGCAACAGCCACTTCAGTGGTATTGAACAGTAGAAGGTTGTTTCCCTTTGCTGGAAGGAGCTTCCTCCTGACTTGCTGATGTCTGTTCAGGTCAGGCTCAATCCTCCTCTGCCTTCTCTTCTGCAGTTTACAGCATCAGTCTCTCCCTGACAGGCAAAAGTGATTCACCCTTCTTCATCACTCCTGATGCTCAGTCCACACCTCCAGTAATGACTTGCCCTTCCATGTTTTCCTGCATTCTTGCTTCAATTTACTTGGCTCTGCAATTTTCATTCAATCAGCTCAGGGTGGCATGAACTGCTGCTAGTGCAAAGGTTTGTGCAGGAGGACTGGTCTCATCTGCATCAGTGGCACAGAGTAACCTTGTTAGCCTGCTGTGGCTACTTAGTTCTGCTTTATAATCAACACTAGCTGAAAAGTTACAGAAACTGGGAAAGTGGGTCTGCTCGGGAGCCTGTGACATTGCAGCTTTCTCTTGGTCCTACTTGCAGCTGGTAGTGCCTGGTGACAGTTTGCCTGTCTTATAAGTAATACCTGTAATTCAGATAAACAGAGGAGCTGCTGTGCTGTGTGCAACACCAAAGCAAAGATGACTTGCAGAGGCTTTCAGTGGGTTGCTGAATGGTGCTGGAGGAGTAACTCCTGCCACATACACCATCCCCTTGCCCTCTAAGTAGGGCTGCCTCTGAGGCTTGGGGTGAGGAATCCCAGCACTCAGCTGCTGCCATGCCCTGGCTGTCCCACCACTGCTCCAGTCTCTTTGCCTGACACACTCTCTCCTTCATTCCTGGGCAGCGCTTGCAGCAGATGACACAGCCCAGGCCAGAGGTGCACGCTCAGAACAACGGCCTCCAGCCAAAGACATCTTTGAACGGGAGGATCTCGGATGCTGCTGTTTAGGAGAGCCTGGACCTCCTCACCCTGCCCTGTAGCTGCTCATGCCACGTTGTCCCTACAGCTCCTCTGGCACAGCTTGCTGTCCCTGGTTCTGCAGTGGCTTCCACTTCTCCAAGAGAGGACCTGGCAGAGGAATCCTCTCGCTCCTCTTCCTCCCAGCCCGGCTCACCAAGGCCCTGCAGGACTGCCACCAGTGACCACCTCCTGCGACATCCTGGTCCAGGCTCTCACAGGGAAATGGTTGGTGCCCAGGTCTTCCTCTTCCTGACAAGGAGAGCTTAAACTGATTGCTGACCATTTGTAAACCTTTCCTTTGCCTTTCCTTGTGAACCTCCACAGAGCATCCCGTAGCACACAGCTGTGCTGTCACCCCAGAGAGCCAGGTGACCGCAGGTTCAAATCCCAGATGGTTAGTGATTGATCTAGCATGAACCAGCACTAGCCAATGCATAACTGGAGGGGATGTGGCCCAATGAGGGATTCCAGTGAGGAGTGCAGCATGCTGGTAGCTGTAGAATATCACTCCAAAACCGGAGAAAGGCATCAGGAGAGTGTGTGCTGCTCATAGGTGCTGTGTTTCACCCTTGCACAGTCTCCAGACATTTTCACTGCATCCATTTGGGCTGGTACTGTGAGCCAAGGCCTAGCAGTTTAGGCAGCCTTTTCCTTCTGGAGTATCTTGCCCCTTCAGTTGTGTGCAACAGCCACTCTGCAACCCTAAAATACAGTTAAAAGGGTGTGTGGAGGGCTTTTAGCTAGAAACTCTCAAAGTCTCCTACACTGACCTCTGTTTGCTGCAACCAGCTGTGTGCAGAGGCAAGAGGTGTGCCATGTGATGGGGTGACTTTCCATCACAGTGCAGATCTCCTCCAACTGGAGCAGTGTAGTTCCTGCCAAACACCCTCCCTGCCTGTGTCCCAGGGTGGTAAGCAGTAAGATGCAGCATAGTGCTCAGAGGTGGTTTAGTTTATACCTCTCCGGGAAGTGGCAACACCTAAGTCCCAGCTGGTGGAATGTAGGAGCTCTTGGGGGAGCTGGTAGGATGTAGCCACCATGTCTGCATCCACCCCTGCGAACCAGTGCTGGCTGACTCTGAGGAGGTCTGTACAGACAGCTGCTGATGCTGGCACATCCTAGCTCCCAGGACAAACATCACAGGGGCCAGGAGCTGTTGTAAATGGTGCTGGAGGAACGTATAACAGCTCAGAGAAGGCTGGGAAGTGTTTCAGAGCAGCAGTGTATTTCTTGTTCATAAAGCCTTGAGAAAGGAGGTGACTCATCATAGCACCGTGTGCAGGTGTGACAGTGATGCTCCCGTTTGTGACAGCCTCCCAGTGACCCCATGCAGAGATACCCATGTACTCAGAGCATTTGATGAGCTCCTGTCATGCCTAAGCACACATGGTGTGACTTAGTGCAAATTAGCCTCTCCTCTCTCTCCCTTGGCACCCTGACAGCATTGCCAGGTCTGCTCACACTCCCAGGTTCAGCTCAGAATCAACATTCATAAATGAGTGCTCTAGAAAACATACGTCCCACTCATGCTTCCTACCAAAGGGTCTGGTCTTGTAGGGGACATGCTGAAGTACCCCAGGATCCCACTGCAAGAGCTAGCTGAGGGAAGGATGAACCTGCACAATTGCCCTGCGCTCTCATAGGAACTGCAAAATGATGCAGGATGGCTGCACGCTGTCTGTCCCTGCCTGCAGCCAACCTGCTCTTCCACTAATGTCCCAGCCTGAGGATCAGTAATGTAAAGAGGAAAAAAGTTGTCTGGTCAAAGCTGAAATCAGTGACCTTTGGGGTTGGGTCCCCTGCCAGTTTGCCAATGCATCACGGTTAACACTGCTTTAGATGAGTAACCAGTTTGTATTTGTACTCTGGCTCTTAGCGGTTGTGGATGCCAGGCCCTGACCCACATCTGATCGTTGGGGTGTTTGCGTCAGGCATGGGGAAACACCAAATTTACAGGCTTGATCTTGTAAAGCCAAACACTGAAAGCTGCAGTCATAGTTCGTCACAACTAATCTCAGCCAGTCACAGACATGTCATCTTTCCTTGTCCCATAATTGTCAGCACCAGTACACCTGAAATTTTCTATCTCACTTTCACCTGTTTTTATGAACTAGGAGACAAAGGAAACCACTCTTTATACACGTGTATGTCCTTTGAGAGGGGCATCTGTGTTGAAAATGGATGTTAACTTCTAATCTGTGTGGTGATGACCTTTACTAGAAACCTACTTTTACCTCTGCATTCAGGTCACGTAACCTCCCTCCCCTTAAAGCAGACTGAGAGTTGTGCAGGTGGGTGGTGGGCAAAGGATTCTTGAGTCAGTTCTTGAACAAGACCTTAATCCCATGGAATACCCTGATTTTTCCAACTTTGCTGGAGCAGCTCAGGTGTGAGGTGGAGCCTGTCTGTGTTAGTGGTCATTTCTGAAACTGTCATCTGAAGGGCTCGGTTGCTGAAAGAGCGGTTCAGAAGGGCTGTGCTATCCAGATTGTTCCTCCAGGGCAGTGGAAAAGGAAGGGTCCAGAAGGCAAAGTCTCTTCCCTGGTAGCAGAGGTAATCCCTAAAAATCTCCAATTCGCTGTCCTGCAATTTTAGTCCCAGCATCTCTCTGACTTGTGGCTTGCCTGTGGCAGGGGCAGAACATCACTCCAGGTGTAGTAAAATGGGCTAGCTGCAATCAGGCTGCTCATAATAGCAATATTTGATGAGATTCAACCATTTGCTCAGTTTGCTGCCTGTGACCTTCTCCATTGCCCTCCCTCCTTCCCTGCTCCTTTTCATTCTCCTACCTCACTAGTTCCTCTGTCATCTGCCCAGTGGAAATGATCTACTTCAGCTTGCTTCTTCCTGCTTTGTCTCCACCGTTGTCACATTACAGCTCTCCCTCCTTTCTCTTCTGCTTTCTATTATTTCCTCATTTCTACCTCTATTATTACCAGCCTCACTTCCCTGCTTCTCTCATGTGCTCTCCTTGAGCCTTATTACTTATTCCTTTGTGCCTGTGGCTTGGCTTCTTGCTGTGTGCACGCTCAACCCTTCTGCCTGCTGAAAGCCTGGAGTTCATGACCTCATGAAGGAGCTCAGCTTTTTGCAGGATCCAGTCCCTAAGAACCAGTTTCCATCATTTCCATCCCAATATCAAAATTATAATGGCGTTCCACCTAGCTTCTTTTCCTCTTTGCACCAGAAAGCACTGTGCCAAGCAGTGCTATCTCTTTGTACATTTCAATCCGTATTCCACCAGTCTCTGCAGAGCTGTGCCTGTTCTGAAAGGTTTTGTGGTCTTTCCTGGTTTTGCAGTATTTAAATTTCCACTGTGAATGTCTGGATCTGCAAATTCCAACATTCATAGCCTTGCAGGGAGGAATTTCCCCATAGGTAAGCTCTGTCTGATTGATCCCCTTCTCCAGCACTTCAAATTGTTCCCATCCTTAGTGCTAAAAGAGCCTTTCCACTTCCATTGCGTGCAGGCTTCCCATCTAAGTGAGAAGACAGGAATGGGGATGCTCCTCAAGCTAATTCCACACTTCAGAAGTGCCACTATGGGCAGGTCCAGCAAAGCTGCCATATCTGCACATTGACTTTTTAGTGCCAGGCTTTGGATACCAGCCTCAAGGCATGTGCCATGCTTGTACCAGTGAAAAAACTATCTTTAATGCTGTTACCACCATCTGTCCCTCCTGTTGACGGCCACTCTGCTCTTCATTCCGTTTGGCTCACCCAGCAGAGAGGATGGATACGTGCATGGCCGGGGGTGGGATGCTGCCCTCTTGCCCTTGCTGTGATTCAGAAGAGGATGCCACTGCCTTGTGCTCACCTACAGAGCTCCTGCCTGTTCTCTGACCCCTCTCCTCCCCAGCACATGCCAGCCTCATCCTCCCGCTGCAGGCAGCCTCTTGAAATAATCCCCTGTGAAAACTCTTAATTCTAAGGAGCTATTTAGGGAACTGTGCTTAAATCCCTCTGAAGTCCTCCTTTTCTTTACGGCTGTGAAACTAAAATGAATGCCATTGTCCCACCCTCTGCTGCAGCAGCGGGGGGAAAGGGGTGCAATGGGAAAAGCAGAGTTGCTCCATTGCTGCTCAAGCATCACTTCACCCCTGGAGATATGAGTGCAAGTCTGTCCCCCAGGAGAGGGGAGCTCTTCCTGCTGCCGTTCTCCCAGATGTGCTCTAGCATCTGGCAGCTGGTTGTGAAACACATGCACAACATCCACCACATGATACCAATGCCATGTGGCACTGTAAGGCTTCAGCTAGCTGACCGCTGCATAGCTTGTAGTCTCTCCACAACTCTATTAAATGACGTGTTGGGCACAGATGTGCTGCGCATTGAGGGGTTGCCCTTAAAGCTGGTGCCATTCTGAATGAGCAACTTTTCATTATTCCTCTCCTGTTCTCTCTGCATTGAGGGACCCTGGTTGCTTCTGGTGGTGATGGTCAAATGGGGATGGGGTCTGTGTCACTGAAGGACATTTCCACTGTGTTTTTGCTTGTGCTGAGGTCTATGAGCCCTCACCGAGGACCAAGGACACTGCCTGCTTTCCTTGGGAGCTGAATACATGAAACGCAGTGTTTAGCACTGGATGCCAACACTGGACTTGGAAGCCATGCAGTGTGCCCATACAGCCTAGTTTTCCTCTCCTGATGTCTGATCCTCTCTCTGTACAACTCCAGGCGTTGGTCAGAGTCCACCTGAGCAGCTCAGGGGTAAGAAGAAAAGGCCTAGAAGCTCTGAAACCTTCTGATGACATCTGGCAGCTAGCTTTTAAAACATGAGTGCCAGAACCATCCTGATCACTGCACTCCTCAAAGCCCTTGGAAAGGCAAGAGATGTCAAGGGAGGGTTGAAAGACGGGGGATTCCGTGGGGACTGGCTGCCATCTCCCCTTCCACAGTGTTGGCGACCACAACACCCCTGGGGTCAGGTACCTGTCACTTCTTCCTCTCTTCTCTGCTTTGCATCCTCTTGCTCTCCTGTCTCCCCTTCTCTCTTTGGGGAGAGGCTTGTGGGTCCATGCCAGCCTTTCTTTCCTCCTCAGCCTTGCTTGACACCAATGACCTGTCAACCCTGACTCACTGGACAGGCGAGGCAGGCAGTGAGTGGAGGGGCAGGCTTTTGCAGAGGCTGGAGTGCTGACCTTTCCTGCTCATACAGTCCTGTGCTGGGTCCATGCCTCCTTCCTTCCCTGGAGCTTCCTACTGTCTCTGCTAGCAGCACTTCTGCCTGCTGTGGGAATTCAGTGCTGTTTCACTGACATCATGGGTGTCAGATGCTTTCCTTCCCTCTACAGACAACCATCCATAGCCTCAATGGAGAGGAACAAGGGTGCTGTGAAAGTAAAAGCCACGGCACTGTACACTCCAAGCATTTTAACAACATTCCTCCACGTTCTGCATCTTTAATAGTATGTTAAAGCGATGCTTGTGGTCAGAAGTCTAGGCAGGCACCAGACCTGCTCAGAGCTGCGTGGAGGCAGTACATTACCATCCTGGCCCTCAGGGCTTGTTCACCCCATTAGGAGCAACCCCTGGGGCTGCTGTCCCTCCCTGAAGCACATCAGGTGCCCTATCCAGCGTAAGGTCCTTGTATGTCCCCTCCTGTGCCCCAGTGGCACATGCTGGGAGGGCTGCCTGGCGGATATGTAGTGTTTTCCCTGGCTTTAGTGCTTGCCCTGGCCCTAGTGCTTGCCCTGGCCCATCCTAAGGGTCTTGGACTTATGTGCAGCTGTCAACGCTTGGATAAAGGGATTTGAGCTGCAGGGCCATGCCCATGTGGGAGCTCCAGGTGATGACCGTGGGGCAGACGCTCGGGGGGTGGCAGGGGATGGGTTGGCATCCCAGTGTCCCCATCACAGTGCTGGCTGAGGCAGCACTGCCAAGGGCTGTGTGGGGCTCCTGCCAAGCACGTGTCTATCATCATCGTGATGCTGTCAACCGGGAAATGTCTGTATCTGGAGATGCTCAGGAGAGGTTAGTGCTCCCTGCACTGATACCTGACAGCCGTGACACTGATGGAGATGCCAAACGACAGCCTGGTGTCATGCTGCTGCACTGCCAAGAAAATAGCATCAACCTTCACTGGGGCACCAGGGACCAGCCATGTTCCCTCGTGGGGTGGCATGTGTCCCCACCACAGCCCTAGAGAACCAGCAGCTCTGCCCCCATGGCAGAGTGGCAATGGAGGGGCTCATCCTGGCCATACTCATGCACCACAGGAGCTTTCTCCAAGGGACACTGTGAGGTCCAGCTGTTTCTTCTTCCAGATGAGGAAACCCAACCCAGTGGCTGGTGTAATGATATCAGGGGGGCATCAGCCTCACAGGGCCCTATAGCCAGAGGGGCAGGTAACCTGCTCAGGGAGCATTCCTGGACACTGCACCTTCCAGAAGCCTGGGAGCCACTGACAGAGCAGGACATGGCTGCCTGGCTGGATGTTTTCCTCCCTTTGAAGGTTGTGTGGCTTGAGAAGGCTTCTGGCTGGTTTGCATTGCATCACACTGTCTGGGAAAACACAAATACCCCTGCCATGACCCCATGAAGAAAAGCGCCTTTGCATTGTGTGCTGATGGTGCTGATCCATCTCCAGACAAAACCTGCCCTGTCTTTGTCCAGATATGAGGCTCTACAATGTAAACTCAGCCTTTGCCGTCAGTGTAAAGAGTGCTGCATCTCACCTGCTCAGTAGCTTCAAAGCCTCGTACTCAGCCTTGGAGGTATGTCAGTCCTGGGGCTGGCACTCGGGGACAAGGGGCAGGACACGGGGGCACCCGTGCCTCATGTCCCAGCATGCAGGCAGTTCTGACCCATGCTCTGCTCTCCTCCCATCCCCAGGGAGCCCAAGTGCCTTTCAGCTCCAGCTTGGCTCACACCAAAGCAGACTGACATGCCTTTAAAAACAACTCCTCAGTAGGGAGGAGGACAAGAGATGGAGAGGGATGAGCACTTTTGAATGGAGGGGGACAACATCCCCCTGTACCTCTCCCTGCCCTCAACATCCACAGCATCTTGTCCTAGTGGCCCCTCCAGTTGCTTCCTGCCCAGCTCATGAGAAAAATGCTTCAAGGCTCGTTTGGCCCTGCAGGAGGGAGAGGAAGAGTGCCAGCATCTCTGTCCCCTGTCTGCATGTACTGCAAATGAAGGGATTAGGAATTATAATCCAAAAGTCTTATTTTAAAGCAGCTTTTCTGCTCTGTGGGGGGAACTTCAGTGTGATGCTCCTAGGGGAGCTGGGTGACAGGGACAGCAGCTGTCACAGCCCCAGCCACTGAGGGTGCCAGGGCAGTAACTGCCAAGGCTCAGCCTCCAGGCTCTATAGGGTGACACTTCAGCTGGGAGCGGGTGTATGTGTGCAGGGAGGTTTCTGATCTGCACCTTTGGCAGTGTCTGCCCCTGAGAGCCACTGTAATCATTCCTCTTCTGTGCTTTCCCCCCTGCCCCTTCCTCCCATTGTTTTCGTGGCAGACCTGTGCATAATGTTAGCAAACTGCTGGGGGTTTTTCACTGGTACCTCTACCACCTTTCACTCTGCTGAGTATTATGGCAGTGCCACTTTTAGGGCAAGTCGACAGATGGCTGGGGTTTTAGCTTTGCACAAACTGTTTAATAATGGCTCCTGCTTTTCCTTTGCACATTTCTTTCCTGTCCACATGTTAGGAGCTGCTGGATGGGTTGTCCTTTTCACTGGGGATGCCAGAAGATGAAAGCTGGGATCAGACCCCAGGGCATAGGGTTTTTTCTTTCCCTTTAGAAAGGGAGGATAATTCTGCTCAGGTTCATGTGGCCCTTACTGAGCAATGCTCTCCCTTCCTACAAAAACACACAACAGGGGACCAGTCGCCACAAGGAGGTCAGAAGGGCTGTGCTAAAGGCTGGGTTCTACAGGGCTGCACAGAAAAATGATGTAGGTGCTGAAACCAGCCCGCTGCCTGCTCACACCAGCAGAAACCTGAATCACGGGGACCAATCTGTGCTGTGGTTTATGCTGCCATCAGCTTTGCTGTGACTAACTGGGTGCAAAGAAGGTACTTCCTCCTGTAGGTCACGGGCTATGACTGGGAAAACAGGGGAAGCTAATGGTGTCAGGGGTTGCCCAGTCAGTAAGTGGGGCTGTCTTGGGTGTGCCATGGAGCTGCATGTGACATTTGCTGATGCTGACTGGTGACTGCTGGTTTGCCTGGGCCATTGTGCTTGAAAGGCACTTGGCTGAAGTCTGAGACTAAACCTGAGGTTCGTTTCGGAAAGATAAAGCTGAGATTTCTCCCTGCTGTTGCTGTCTCCCAGGCTCTGAAGGGGATGTACTAGGACCCAAACTCTTCTGGACCTGCTCCATGAGCAAGGGGGAAGTTTTTCTTCACATGAGAGTGAAAAACAGGGAAACAGGAGGAGGCTTTGGGCATCAGATGCTTGGTGGCAATGCCTCAGTGGAGGCACCAGCACCAGACACCAGGCCCTGGTATGGCCAGGCTCACTTCAGTGACTATTCTCACTGGGTGTAGCAGACTTTCTCTGTACTTGTTTTTCCCAAATTGTTTTCAAAGCCATGTGTCCTGGGGACTTGGTACCATTCACACCAAGCTGTTTGGCAATGCCTGCCCCAGTGAGAGGATTTGGGCTCCCCAGCCAGCAGGGCTATAGCACTGTTTGCTGTTTTGTTTTCCCCTACCTTCATTTCCCTTCCTATGGAAGCTGGAGAGGGCTTTGGCAGCTTTTCTTGCCTGTCACTTGTACAGTTGCAATGGTTGTAACATAGCTGTCCTAGGTTGCTCCATTCCTGCCAGGGCTGCTTGTCCTGGCAGGGAAAGGCCTGCTCATAGCATCTCAGGAGGGCTGGTGTCCAGCTAGCTGCTGTCAGAGCCCGGCTGGCAGTCCCCCACATTGTGCCTGCCTGTGCCAGGCTTAGCTGTTCTGGGCTTGGTGAGAGCAAGCAGAGATGAACATTCAGAGTATATGGATTTGTGTTTTCCTACAGGGAACATGGACTCATACAATCATAGAATGGTTTGGGTTGGAAAGGACCTCGAGATGAAGAGCTGAAATGTACTGAAAAGTCAAGCTTTCCAAAATGGGAGGGTATAGGTAGGTGTACATGGAAGGCATCAGGATGGACATATTTCACTTGAAGTGGTTTTGCTGCTACAGTCTTGGACCTACAGTCATAGAATAGTAAAGAATTTCTTCCTTACATCCAATCTGAACTTCTCCTGTTTAAGTTTTAACCCATTACTCCTTGTCCTGTCACTACAGTCCCTAATGAAGAGTCCCTCCCCAGCATCCCTA
>JBCJKH010047554.1:35920-48907 GCA_039877255.1 Loriculus beryllinus
GAAGGGCTGATGGGGGTAAGAGTATCGTCAGGCAAGAGATACAGATGAGATCTCACATTTGTGGTCTCCAAAAAGCCCTTTCCCTCTAACACAAGAGGGAACATCTACCCCAGAAAGTGAACAAAACACTTGGCTTTGCCTTCAAAATAGAAAAAAAGCAGGTGGGCAGGAAACACAAAACCAGCCAGAAGGAAGAAAGCAGAGGTGGGTCTGTTTTAAGCTAGAGAGACAATCTTTGTGTGTGTGTTGAGGTGGGAGAGCACCTCTTGGTGCCATCTCTTTGGAAAAGTACTCAACCATCCCAGGAAAGATCCCTAGACTTCATCCCTTCTGCTCCCTCAGAACTGCCTGGTGTTTCCTTTAGTAAGCATGCGCCATACATACGCTACCGTACAGGTGTATTTACATGTGATGAGGTCTGCTAGGTCTCAGCAGAGGTCTCTGGTACAATGCTCCAATATAACAACAGAAAGAGTTTTGGTGTTCAGTGTGAGGCCATCTTCGCGTCGCACTGCAGCTCAGGACAGTCTCTCCTCCTCTTGAGCTTTCTTCCACTCGTGCAATCCTTTGCTTGGAACCGGCTGCTGCAAGGATCGAGTATTTGAAGAGTGATGAGAAGAAAGCGTAGCAAGTGGTACAAGTTCTCAGCTCCAGCTTAGCGGGTGGCAGCAGTGGCGGCAGGGGGGACTCCATCCCCAGGAGGGCCCCAAGGCCGGTCCTTGGCACAGGTGAGTCCGTTTCTCTCCGAGGCTGGCAAAGTTTTGGGGTGGGTGCAAACCTATGGCTGGGTAAACGCAAGGCAGGGGAGGAGGTTGAGGAGTAGCAAACGGAAGACACAGTGCCTAGAAAGCAGCAGGTCATCAAGCCTCTCAGGAACAGGGCAGCAAAGTGCTACAGGGGAACAGCACGAGCACGGGAGGCCAGCGGGGCTGGCAGGGTGTGAGGATGCGTGAGCATGTAGGTTGGCAGTTTCTACAGATGGCTCCTCACAATTAGCATCACCTTGAGGGGAGGCAGGGCAAGAGTTAGGTCAGTCGGCTGTGGTTTGGTTTTTTTTTTGACTTTTTTTTTCTTCTTTTCTTCTTCTTTTACTAAAAAATAAATCACAAACTAGATCTCTGTAGGCAGAAAGGGTCCCTGGGGGGGCAGTGGGGAAAGGAAGCAGGGAAGTCTGTGCTGTTCTGGTGCTGGTGGTGTGGCTACACGAGGCTGCGTGAGCCACTGGAGTACCTGCGCCTCTGAAGCAGGGAGCCTGGGGGGCAATACTGGTGAGGGTGGTTGTAGGGAGGTGGTGGAGGTGGGAGGGGAGGCTGATGGACCAGCTTCATGGGGGTCCCCGGGAGCCCACTGCCCACACCGCGCCAAGGGGTGGAGGTGCAGGAATCAGAGGTGACGTAGCGTGTCAGAGTCTGGTTGAGCGCCGGCTCCATCCGAGCGAGGCACGGCTTGTCCAGGACAATGACTTTGACAATCTGCTGGCACTGTACAAGTGTCCCCGCCGAGGCGGGGTGCGAGGGCACCAGTGCTGTCTCCAGCCGCTCCCGTGGCACGTTAAGACGCGTGCTGGGCTGCATTCCACTCTCGGGCCCCAGGGCGGAGTTGTGCTGGTACGTTTGAAGCCTGTTGTGAATTGACACCTAGTTTAGAAACAGCCAAAGAAGCATTAAATGTTACAAGACTTTTCCCATCTGCTGCTACTGGCTGCCCTGAGCCCCCGCCACCAGTCGGCCTCACGTGCATTAAACCCTCCCTCCAAAACCAAACCAGAACAGACACAACCCCTTGGCTGCACAGAACTCCCCTGTAGCCCCATCATCCCCATCTAGGCCTAAGTGCCCCTGTCCTTTCCATCGTGTCAAAGGCATCAGGGCCGGCGTTCCCAAAACCAGTGCAATTTTGATTATCCAAACAGTACAGGGAACGCAAATCAACTCTAGGTCCATGAATTCTCATGGTAATGAACAGACCTTGGAGGTCATGCCCTTGTCCTCACCAGCAAAAAGGAGAGGGGAACCAGACAGCGAGGGTTCAAATAATAAAGGTTGTGCATTTCAGCAATATGACAGTAGCTGAATCTGAGATAGGGGCAGACAGAGAGACTCAAGCCTTTCCCAGCTCCCTGCCTTTCTGAGTCGGAAGGTACACCACATGACTGGCTAATCTGTTTACAAAGGAAAAAGCAGAAACCTGACATTCTCTAGCAAACGGCAGCTCCCTCCGATCCATCTGATGGTTTGTCAGTGAAAGGAAATGATTTAAAAAAAAAAAAGTAAAAGGAAAAAAGGAAAGGAAAAAATGCCCGTCTAGCTCATACAATGATAAAAGAAATTCATGATGAAATGGCAGCAGATTAGATAATCTCAAAGAAATGGAAATGCTCCTCTGCTGGCAGAGTATTACTTAGGCAGCTGGAAGGGGGAAGGGAAGCAGGAGATCATCAGGGTCCTCACAGATTGATAGTGGAGTCACATAAGGGAGCTCACTGAGCCCAGTTTGAAAAGGAGGAGCTGGACTGGACTGGAGGTCCTTAGAGGGGGAAGCACAGCAGGAAAATGGTGCTTCCCAAATGGTGGATGAAGTTATAGTTCCTCCTGGCAAGGGTATGGGCTGATGGAAACCCCAAACCAGAGCAAAGTTGCTGGCTCAGAATGTCAGCCAAGTGACAAACCCTGGGTAGGAAACAAGTGCCTGCAGGTTTGCATGGCACTTCCAGCTAAGCAGGGGTACAGCGGACAGGCAGATGAGACAGCGGGGGTTCCCCGCTGGTCTGGCACGTTGGGCAGCCATGCCAACAACGGGGAAGGAGAAGCTGTGGAGTGGCCAAGCTTCCCACCATGCTGGAAGAAGCATGAAGGTTGCTTAGAGTCACTGTACAGCAGGACATAATATTGTGTTGGCATTTATTCAGACAGTGGAATATCCTATAGGAAAAAATGGTTGCTGGGCCACAATGTGCTACTGACATTAGGACATGTGGAAGCCATTCTCCAGAAGGAAGCACTCCTCCCAACAGGAATAGGAATTGACTGGGAGAGGCACATTCCCCAGGAAGGAGGTTTCTGCAGGGAAATGGGGTGCTCTTCAGGGAAAAGAAGAAGCACCCACTCCCCACAGAGAAGCTGAAATCTTCAAGTGAGAAAAGAACTACCCTGGAAAACGGCAAATTCAGGACCACGGTAATATTCCAGGCAGGGAGAGAGTAGGAAGCAATAGACAAGATTTTCAGCTGTGAAGATCACATTTTCCTGTTTCCTCACAGGCAATGGAAGTATGGGTGTCTGTGAAGAAACAGGCAACCCACTGGATGCTAGACATCCCTGCAAAGGTAGAAGTACACTGGACAGCCAAGCTCCTTATCTAGGAAGGTGAAGCTCTAGGGAAAGTCTCTGATATACAAAGGCCATGCTTAATCCCCTTCAAGGGGGGATGGAGAGAGAGAGCTGCAGAGATTGTGCAGGAAAGCTGGGCTGCGGGGAATTTGCATGTGATGCTGCATGGAGTTAGCATGTCAGGGAAGTCTTTAGTGGGGTTTTCAGTCTCCCCAAAAGCAGTGGGGTGGGTTAGTCTACAGCATTTGGGAGCTTGGTCCATGAGGGATGTTACAGTTATAAAACGGATTGAAAATGCTTTGAAGTTTAGTTTGGATTTGAAAGTTGTATTACCCGTCCTAGCAGTAACTTTTAATTGTATCTCTGGAAATTGGTAAAATTGTCAGTCTGGCTGGGGAGGCATTGATTAAAACCTGAGAAAAGAAACAACAGAGAATGTGAGAAGAGCTGAAGTGAGAGAGAATTACTTACCTCAGCTGCTCTGCACTCTACTTACCTCCACTGTGCTGTCCGAGACCTTCTCTCCCAAATCCTTCTTGCCTTTGAAAGAAAACAACAAATCTCACTCATGAGGTCTGTATGGCACTCATACTGTGCACTGGAAAGCTAAAAGTAGAGGTGCATGGCCAAACAAGGCTTTTGACAGCATAAACAATTCCAGACCCTCTTGCAACCTGCTTAGTGGGGTCAAAGGGGCCCCTTTCAGATTCTCTCCTTAGGTCCTGATCTCAGTGCCTTTCCAGTGAGTTGGTAGCCACTCGCCTCTGCACTTGTTTTTTGCTGGCATAAAAGCCAGGGCACGAATGGACACAAAGCTTGTGATAGAAAGAGGCTGGTCCGAAGTGTTGGTATAGAGGCTGGAGGAGGTCAATAATGCAGTTACTGCATTGCATCAGTTCAGGGAAGAAAAAGTGGCCCAGGTTCTTCAGCAGTTACCTATGCTGCTTCAGTAAAGCCTCTTTGGTAGATGTTACAGCTACAGACTGGGTAATGAGACTTTAATTGCTTTTCTAGGGTATCTGAAGAATGCACATATTTCCACTATTTCTCATATTTCCACTATTTGCCCAAGGCTAAAGGATACAAAGCTGAAATTTCTTTTTGCAGTTATTCTCACAGGAATCAATGAAAACACATTTGCAAAGGCACCACTGCTTAACCATGAGAACCTGGGTGTCCTCTTACTTGTTGGTGAGCCTTGCTTAGACTGCAGCTCCATCTGGGCTCCATTGGTCCTTAATGAGAGAGCCTTTGTCCCTTGCTGTTTCTCCAGCTCCCCTGCAAGACAAATATACAAAAGCTTGCAAGGAGAAGAATGGAGAGGACACCAGCATATTGAAGGAGCAATATGGGAAGTCAATAAGGAGAGTTAATGCAAGAATATTACAAGAGAGTGTCAAGAAGGGAAGGAGAGAGGAACAGCCAAAAAAACAAAACCAGAAACTGGAGAGTACTTGACATGTGGAGGAACTTACATATCTCCACACAACCCTCTATGTATGGCCTGCATTTATAATGAATAGGTTGCAGAGATGAGACCACTGATGCTGAGCTACTTTGACTCACCAGTTTACTCATGGAAAGGCCATCGAAGACTACATGAATATCTGATCTGTGTAGGACAGACCTCAGAGACACACAGTACAGACTGCATGCCCCCTAGACATTCCTGGACTGAAGGACAGCTCTGCTAACGCTACCATGTTATGACCTGTCTCATACTTTTCAGCTATCTATTGGAGTATGGAATGGAGAAGAGTCTTCTGGATCTGACAGTCTAAGAGTCACTATTCCAAGCCACTGCATCATTCACCCTGTTTCATAAGCATCACAAGTAGTTAAGTTCTTCCATTTCTCCTGCTGGTGGGTGGTCACAAAGCCTGACTGCTTTTTCACATTATCGATGAACACAAATCCTGTGCAGATTTGTGCTACTCATCCTCTTTCCCCCTGCTCCTGAAGAACACGTTTCCTTTACCCTTTCTCCCTTGTAGATACATGCAGTGCGATGGCATTGGAGTGGGAATTGTGTTAGAGGCTCTTACATTCAATTCGTATCTGCTCCAGCTCTGTCACTTCTGCTATTGACTCTTTGAGGTCTTCCACAAACTTCTGCATTTCCTCAGCACCCAGAGCACAGAAGTGTAGTACCTGTTTCTTCTCTGAGCCTGAAACTGGAGTCACCAGTGTGATGCCATGGGGGTAATCTGTAAAAAAAGGTGTGTCAGAAAAATGAAGTGGTGTTAGGCATTCTTGCTGGAGTATTTGACTGCTTTGGTACCTCTGAAAGAGGTTTCCAACATGAGTCCAAGGGAATGGCACACCTACAGTTTGTCCCACTGCAGACTGAGAGCCTGCAGCATTGCAGCATTCCAAGGGAACAGAACAGCCAGCTTGCAGCAACAAGGCAAGTACTACCAGCACCACAGAACTGGCAAACCAGCTCTTAGTTACACTTATGCAACACTGGCTCTAGGAACCTGAGCACAGAGGTAGAACTGTAAAACCCCTCTAAATCTGTGGAGGAGTAAACAGTACATATTGGAGGCCAACAGCACTTCTTCTCCTGTGGGAGATGCAGCCAGAGAAGTTGGCTCCTGGAGTCATAGCCAGAACATCCATTAACATCTACAGAGGCAGGACTTCTTCCCAGTCTCTGCTTTCATCATCAGAGAACGTCAGGGGTGTCAGCACAGCATGGGTAGGGAGCTCATTGTGCTATGCAGAGAGAATGGTAAAGATGTGGGTTTGTAGGTCTCTGCTTAGCACTCCCCACACGCAAACCCTGTAAATGAAAGGATATGCCCAGAGAGTGAAACATCAAAGAAAAAGGCCTTGTGTTTTAAAGATCAGGTTGGGTGCAGGGAGGTGGTGGCTGGAGATTCAGCCAACAGAAGCAGGAGAACAAGAGCATGCAGAGAACTTGCTACACTTGCAACTGGACTTCCTCTACCTTTGGATCAATGGCCAGTGGTTTCAACCCATTTCCTCCTTCCCTCTCACCTTTCTCTACAGTTAATTTCTTTCTTCCCCTGTCCTGCTTTCTCTCCTCCTCCACTGCCTACCTTCCCCATCCTTTTCCTTTATCAATCTTTACCACACCAGCCACAGGACCAACCTGCTATTTGCTGCCAGCCCTCAGTTCCCCCAGTTTGTGTCTAAGGACCCTTTTCCCATCCTGTGTCTGTTTGACCTGTGACAAGCTCTCTGGGACATCTGCTTTTCTGCCCCTACAGGGGATACATGACAGGATGCCTTTGCCAGAAGATCCTTGGGCATTCCAAGGATAGTAATGATACCCCTGAGAGCTGATCCCTGCTGTGGTGGTGCCCAGGGATGCTCTGTTATAAATGATTCTTGTATACACAGGGATGTGAAAGACCCTGCATGCTGCAGCGGATACGGTGCTGAGAGAACAACTCATGATGCCAATAAGGTAGAGGGACAATGTAAAACACTTGGTATAGCCACAAAGCTGCTACAGTCTTCTTTCCTTGCTGCATGTTCTACAGCTCCTCACAAACTCCCCAGCCCCTCTGCCTGCACCAGCAGGAAGCCTGCCTGTTTCTGGAACTCCTCCACTGCACAACTAGCTTCAATCATGACACATCATGGCTCTATTCCCAGTCCATCAAGGTCAGGCTGACTAGGGCTGGCCTCTCGCCATGCTTTGGTGGGTGCTCTTCCAAGGACTCTGATTCTGTCTTGGGAAGCTTTCAGCACAGCACAGCACGGCACAGTGCAGGGAGGCAACAGCAGCACCTGAGCCTTTATCAATGTCAAAAGTAGAGGTGGGAGTTGTGACTTTGGGCGTGAGGGGAGAGGGGATAAAGTTGGAAGCAGCAGTTTTGTCAATGAGGTTCTCCACCTACAGTTGGCTCCTAAGAGCTCACTGAGATGTATATAAAGATTGATTCCTTCATTCTTTCCCACTAGTACTCTCCATGCCACCATGACAGACAGGTCTTTCAATAAACTTTAGTTCATCCCTTCTGCAGGAGCTCAGACCTATTGAGAGTCACCAGGAAGCTCTTCTAATCACACTGCACCTGCACAGTCATCTCTTCAGCACCAAGCCTCAGTTTTCTCCTCTCCACTTTCAACCCTGTTAAAATCTCTCTTCTCATGCAAACTCACACTGGGTGACACAGTCCCCTCCCTCCTACTCCTTTTCACTGCCAAACCCCTCCCCTCCAGGCAACCCATGAGCAATGGACTTACATTCATTCTCAAAGAGATGGAACTGCATCCCTAGCAGGCCGACCGACTTGCAAAATGTGTACGTTGAGGAACTTTTCTTCTTGGGGCAAAGCTTGAGGATCTGTTGGAGGGAGAGATGCATCACTGGGCAGGGTACTGGTGAACAGTGAGGCAAGAAAGATGCAACTTGCTCAGAGTAAGAAAGCTTTCTGCAAGCTCTGTTAATTCTGCATAGGAGTAACACTGGGTGAGTGACAGGCTCGTTGCCCAGAAAGCTGCCTGGCATACTGCACTTGTTATAACACTTCTGAAATTCGGCATGCATAGATAGCCCTGGGGCCCACGTAGCTCCCTGTCTCCCAGAGGGGCTGGCTTTCTGACTTTGCAAGGGTAATTCTCTTCACCGAGGGCCAGATCAAAAGGCAAAAGGGAGCCTGTCAGAAATACCTTAGAGCTGGGAACAAGAGCATATGTGAATGCTGCACTACCCTCATTCCCTCAGCACTAGTTCTTATGGACCTGATTTATCAGATAGCAAGGAGCAGGCCCTCTCCCCAGGTTCACAACTGTACAAACGAATGCAGAGGAATAGGTGGGAGAAGTTCTCTAGTCCTCTGCCCCTACAAAAGGGCTTGGGGTTAGCCTTATGTTTGCAACACCTACAGTTTCATTTTGCCATTAAATTCAGCAGAACCCCCATCTTGTTTGGCCTCCTCCCAGTCTCAGTGTAACTCTGTCCTCCCTTTTACCTGTCTGAACTCAGTTGCAAGGCTTAAAAGTACTGTACACATCTGGGGTTCCAGTAAGTAATATCTAGTTCCTACAGCCTTTGCAATGTTAGAAGGCACTGGTTTTAAAGTGTTTGGCAGGGAAGTTTTAAAGTGCATGGGAGGGCTCTGTCTACTATGGTACAAACAGACAAATGAAATGAATCTTCCTGCTGGCAAAGGCATGAGAGAGAGCAGTGACATTGCTGGGATGGCTGTGGGATGTGACAGTTTCTAAAGCGTTAGAAGAGTTTTAGATTTAGTACGTTTTTAACAGTGAAGGATCCAGAGCTGTGCCTTACAGTATCGACGGACCAGGAGATGGTCTGTCCTTAGGACAGGGGGGAAATGGATGTTGTGGACTGCTTTTAGGTTTCTTTATAGAAATGAGGGGGGGGTTTCATCACTGCAGTGCCTAAATGCCACTCACCACCAGCAGATCATTGAAGAGAAAAACTTCCCTCTGGTGAGCTGCCTGCTTCTGCACTTTGTTCACATCAGTCACTTCGTATAAGCGGCTGCAGCAGACCAGGCGTCGATGGGGCACAGACAGAACCTGCAGAAGATCCACAAGAGCATGCAGAGGCTGAGGGAGGTGCCACCGTGGATCTCCTCCATCTTCAGCTGGTGCAACCCTGCCCAGTGACAGCAGCACAAGCCAATTCTGCCCACTCTCACCACCATTCCTCGCCATCACTTTTCCTGCTGGTGCAATAGAGAGAGCTACACCTTTGTGATCTGGATAAATCTGAGGAGTGGGACAGGCTATAGGCAATCCCTCTTGCTCACACATCCTATCTTCCTATACTTGTGCCTTCCAATCAGCAGGTGACTGCTCAACCTCTCAATCCACTGAACATCTGAAGGTTTCATGGGCTTTGAGAAATTATTCTGCTCCTTTTGGGTGAACAGTATATATGTTTTTGCATTACACCTCAGTTGCTGTTAAAGAAGCTGTCTCTGCATTTGGGGGGTCTCTTAACTCCAGCACCCTTAGGGAACTCTTTAGAAACAGATGGGTGAAATTGTTTTCTCTCACTTTGCCTTCCTCTTCCTACACCCTCACAAGGTCTGAAAGTTTGAAACACTGCAGAGCTGTCACTGGAGCATTGGCAGGCAGGACCTGCATTGGCAGGCAGGACCTGCAGTGTGATTCTTGGGCAAACAATTACTGCACCAGATACTATAAACTGTGGCTGAGAAGATCCTCTAAAATTAGGAAAGAATGAGACAGAGAGGAAGAAAGTGTTTGGAAAAAGGCGTGAATCCATCAAGATAAGCAAGGAAAGTATTACAGAAGAGGAGTAGGGGCATAGAGGAAAAAGGCAGAAAAGAGGGCAGGGAGGGAGGCAGGGTGAGAGGGGTGAGTGGGTGCCAGCAAGGTTGTAGGTGGCTCACCGTTTTCATTCCAACTATGGACTTCTCCACTTTGGTGACGTAAGTCACATGGTCCTCATTGGATTTTAGCTCTTTCTGCTGGATCCTCTCATAGATCCCCACCACCAGCTCCCGTGGGATGTCAGCACCATCGTCCACCCCTGCCAAACACAGAAATTGTTGTGCAGGCTAGGCAGGGAGAAAAGCGAAAGGAAGAACTGGTGGTCCCTGAGAGGCAGCTACTGCCTTTGCACTATGTAGTGCTGTGAAGGCTGAAGGGAAAGAGGAATACTTCACTTTAGGCTGTCTTCTTTCTTGTTCTAACACACCTAATGCACCAGCAGGAGAGACTGACATCTCTAAGGCCAATGCAGAAGATTTCATTATTCCTCTGCTCTGCATGGTGGCTCCTTTCCATGCATTCCCTAAGGTTTTATAGCCACAATTTCACATTCATATATCTTGGGCCACTTAGCAGCAACCTCTGCATTGATTTCGTATCATCAGAAGTGCTAGATGTGGAGGAGATCTATGATGGGATTCAGCTGCTTCTCCTGCCAATGCAAGCATCAGCTCTCCTGTTTGCTTGGTGGCCTTCACTGTCCTTCTGTGATGTCTCCTAGGAGTAATATACTTTTCAGTTACGCTGTCTGTGATATCTCTCTCTTGGCCTCGTCCTTTCTTCTTTTATATCTCCTTAGACAGTTCTCCGAATTTTGCTGTCTGATGCTTGCAGAGCCAGGCAGAAAAGTTTTCTTTCACCTTTCCCTGAGCCAAACACCACAAATTGAACTGCCAGGCTTTCCTCTGAACCCCATTCCTCCATACATTTTATATCTATTTTCTCTGCTTTCCCTCCTGGTTTGAGGTGTACTACCCTGAGTGATATAGGTGAGGAATTGCTAAGGAATGGAGAGGCATTATCATCTCCTGGCTCCCTCATCTGCATCCTTGCAAAAGTAACCTGAATATTCTGTCTGTTTCCAAACACAGGCTGGTGAAGCTACTGACCTCATATTGGCATGCAGGTGAGTCTGGAATGATCCGTCTCCCTTTGTCTGTAATGGGGTAACATTCACCCTCTCTAGTGAGTTGTGGTGCACGTTGGCTGAATTCATTGTGATGTGAACTGGCAGATTTTCAAGCAACTCTAAGTGTAAGTTAATGTAAAAAACTCCTTTTCAGTTAGTGCTATCAGCTGTAATAATAAAGGGGAGGGGATGATGTCAGGTACCAGCCCTATTCAGTATTTCAGGAAATAACTTGAAAAGGGACCTCATTATACTAATATGAAGTGGATGACAAATTAGGGAAGGTGTGGGAGGCTGAGGCAGCACGTTCTGAACAGCATTCAGGACAAAGAACCATGTCAAAGGAACCTACAGAAGTTCAAAACCTAGACAGGGATTTACACTGGGAAAACTTGAGGGAGCTGCAGATGTGCAGAAAGAGACACTTGGAAGCTGACTGACCTAGGTGTAAACACGGCTGGGGAATCAGACAACAGTGTGTCTAGACATGATGTAAAAAAGGCCAAACAATACTAAGCTGCATTAGCAGATCTGAAAATAACGAGGAGGCAGTGGCTCTATACATGAGTATGTTGTGACCACATCTGAAAAAGTGCTTTTAGAAACCTGTTACCAGGATGGAAAGGACTGACCTTGAAAACCAGAAGAAAATTGATTTGGGGAACTGATATATCAGAAATTGCAAAGAGGTAATGTATGCTTGAACTCTATCATGCTTACAGTTACTATAAGTAATTGCAAGCAATTAAGAAGGAGAAGATTTAGCCTGAATAGAAGGAAAATGTGTTTATGTATTCAAAGCTGCAAGGAGAGGAACGGCTTGTTTAGCACAATCCAGCAGGGTCTAAGAAGGATGGATCTGAACAATAGGAAAATGTAATACAATGGACTGCTTCCAAGCAGTGAGATCTATTAAAAGATGAAACCATCTCTCAAGGAAAATGGTTGGTTTCTGATAAGACTGGACAGCTTTCTGCAAAAAACAAAGCTTACATTTTCCTCTTGCCCAGCATTCCACAAGACACTTCAAAGGGCCCTCCATGTCTGGCACACAGGGAGCAGTAACAGCCCTGGAGAAAGGCAGCTCCACTTTACTTTTGCTGCCTTCACATAGGCAGAGTTCAGAGCAGCAAGAGGGCAAAAAAAACAAAGTAGGACTCTCACCTCTGAGATTGCGAATGAAGTCCTCCAGCATCATCTTCCTGTCAGGCTTGATGTTGGGGCTGTACATGTCCGTATTGAGGAGGATGATTGCGAAGGCCAAGATGAAGATGGTGTCTGGGTTGTGAAACTGCTGGACCACATCTGGGTTACACATGCAGTACCTCTGGCTGCAGCAGGAGGGATGCACACACTTAACAGGGAACATGGGTGTCCTCTGCTCCAGGGTTGCAACAGCTTCACCACAAGTGGATCAAGCTGCTTTCACTCCACCTCTCACACAAATGAGAAGAAACTAACTGCTCTCTCAAGGCAAATTTATCCACCACAGCTGAAGTAGGCCACTGCAACTTCAGCCTTCTTGTTCTCAGGAACAAAAAAAAGCAAGGGAGACTAGAGAGACTGGTATCACAATGTAAGGGTAATATAGGAGCTGTCTACCCCAGCCCGCCTTGCTAAGGGCAAAGCACTCCTTTGGATGTGCCAAGGGAGCAGCGTAGCATCTCTGCAACCCCCAGTGCTGCTCTTCCTGTGAGTTGCCAATGAACAGGGAGTTCCTTGCTGGCAGACATGTCAGGACTGGCCTCACTTCAGCCCTTTGTGCCCTTTATACCATGGAACATCTGACAAGGACATGGCTCTGTTGCAGCACTGGCACAGAGGACTCCCCGCTTCAGAAGCTCCTCTGTGATTATCTGCTTTGGAAGGGAAGTCCCTGGCCATTCATTCCATGGCTGCTGCATGCTTTCTGCCTTGGCTGTGTTCTCTGCTTTCACCTGGTTGCAGCAGTGCAGCTGCAGGGCTCACTCTCTTGATTCTTACCTGAAAGCCTCAATGAGCCGCTCCACCTTCTGCGCCTCCCCCTGCACACGGATATGGGCCTGGAATTTCCGCAGGGCTTCATCCAGCTCCATGCCTGAGAAGTCCATTTCGTCCACCACACAGCTGTGGGAGAGGGACACAGCCTTCACCAGCATCTCCTCCCGCAGAGGATGCAAGGCAGGTTTGCTCACTGCACTGCCAAGGCTCAGTTCCCAAGGGAAATAGCATGGGAAAGGCCCTGAGCCACCACTACACTGTCCAGGTCACACTTGTAATAGGTAGTAATTTCAGACAAGTGAT
>JBCJKH010047554.1:48961-71265 GCA_039877255.1 Loriculus beryllinus
TGCATGTATGTGTGTATATACCATGATATATACATATATCATATCATATCATGCACAGGATATATATTTATATATACAAAGTATATGTATGTATGTATTGATAATTATCTGTATAGATACAGATATTTAGACATCTATATCAATACAAATATCAACCTAGACTTAGATAATCTATTTTTGCCTTTCCTATCATCTGGTAATTCTTCACACATTGTCCATTCCTCCCTTCCACTCAGCGCATGCACTTGTTCACTACTTGCTTATCCATCGTTCTCTCTACTCACTGGACTGTTCCTGCACTTGTCCTCATCTTCCATTCTGCCCAGTATACATCCCAATTTGCAGCCCATATCTTCATAGCACTCTTCACTCTCACTCAACCACTGCAGCAACAACATTCATTATATCTTTAAAGACCAGGGCCAGCTCAGAGAAAATAGGAAATGGAAGCTGTTGTACAGAAATAACATTGCAATGTCTGCTGGCTTGAAATATCAAGGCTGGGTAAAACTCTGCCCATGTAGTCAAACACCAGGAGTCCCCTACCAATTAATTCTGTGTAAGCCCCAATTCATTTACACATTTCTACCCGATCCACACAATGTTTTTAATTTCCACCATACTTCAGTACCATGCTTCCCTGTTATCTGCTAGAGATCCTTCATCTCATACATCTGGTACCATCACCTTTCCTTTCACGGTGATGCACTGCACACTGGTAATTCACAGCCAATTTAGATACCCAAAGAAGGGATGCCACCTCTCTTGTTTCCCACCTAAGCATTCTCAGCTCATAGAAGTCCTACCATTAGTATCCAAAACCTACCACTACAGTTCTTGCTCTCTGTATTAGTCAAATAATCTAGTTCTTATTGTAACTGCCTGAGATTTTAGTCATTTGTAATGACAGCGCCTTCCCCATGTGTCTTCAGCACATTTTGTTAACATATTCCTACTTTTGTGTCCAGGTCATTACTGCAATCATTAATCAAAAGCCTAGACTCAGAAAACTCTACTCATAGACTCTCTTAGGCCCAGCTTCCCATTGCAGCAGAGTATGTAGGCACTAATGTCTGCATCAAGCAATTCTCTCCCCTGTTTATGATTCCTCTGCTAATTTCTATCCCTTCCACTCTCAATTAACAGTTTCTCATGTCAAATGATTTGGTGAAGTCTAGAATTACCTTCTGCATTTCCCTTGTCTAGAAAACCAGTTATTATTGTCTTAACAAAGACATTGAATTAATCTACTCTGCACTAGCTTTGGTATGTACCATTTACCTTCCTGTCTGCCATTATTCTTTCCCATAAAGAAATTTTGAAAGCTGACATTCTGTCAAGAAATTAACAGGTGCCAAAATCCCAATTTTTTAAGCCTTCCTTAAATGTGAAGTTACTAATTTGCTAATCTTCAATCATATGGCACCACCTTGACATTACAAGTGTGTTAAAAATTCAAGGACTTCATATTTTCTGTTTCTATATACCTTGGATGCTAACGCTATTCCTCCCACCCACCCTCCCCCTGCCTTTATATCATCCTCTGTATTGTCTTTGGTTTGTTTTCTCATGCTGTAGAAGATAAACTGACCCCAAATTTGAGGTTACAAGGAATTTTTCCCTAATACAGGTTGCCTGGGACTGCATGAGGAGTGGTACACAGAAAACAGAGGAGGAGGGGATTAGTTCTATTCTGGATCTTTCTGTTTCCTAGGATTATCTGGAAATTTTCCCAAGCAACCCACTGCTAATCAAGGGATGTGCTGTCATCAGTTTTTCCTTCTTCCTTTCTGTGATAAACTGAGGACGTCTCTGTTGGTCTTTCCTAGAGTGCTGCAGTTTGCTGCAGGCTGTTGAGAAGTACTTTGTGAGCTAGGATGTGCCATGTGCAGCCTTGTTAGAATGAAAATCTGATTAATGGTGTCTCAACTGTGTGAGGGACAGGGTTCAAATGCTCAGGGACATCTCTCCATTCTTTCATTGATCAAGAGTTCAAATATCATTACTTAACTGAAGTGACACCCAAAGAATAACTTAGCAAGAGCTCTGGCTGAACAGAGTCTTCAGTATCTCCTAAGGCTGGAGTCATTACAAATTCAACTAGGAAACATGGATTCTATCCCTCCACAAATTCCATATAACCAAAATGAGGGAACAACTGCTGAGGAGCAAGGATGGAGAATTAATAGGGCTGCTGTCATAGGAAATCTTACATGAAATCTTCCTCTCCAAGAGGTGGATTGCAGAAACGCTCACAAATGGTTTCTGGCAACAGCAAAAACTTGCCCCCTACCTCCTTCCTTTGTTATTTTTATTTTCTCACTCTTATACTCACATATCCCTTGGGTTGACATCAAGGCTTCCTGCTTCTTGGAATTTATCTTGGATAGTAAGAAATGTTTTTCTCTGGTTAGTCATTACTGTGTTCACAGCTGCAACCACCTCTGCAGTTGGACTTATGTTATTATTTTTTAATACTTGCCAACGTGCGATGTTTCTCAGCATTGACCCCGGTGATTTTGCTGTTATTGTCTGCTTCTAGACATGTGAAGGCAGAGTCCTTGCACACACCAGTGAGACCTGCTGAGGTCCCCCTAAGTAACCTCAATCCACCAGCATTAGATTGTGTATATTTTGCTCCCTCCTTCACTGATCAATCCTTCCAGCTCCATGCAGGCTGCTCTAACACATCCTCCCCTTTGTGTACAGATTTCAAATAATAAAGTCAATGCCCCTGATACAGAAAGCATCAAGCCTTTATTAGGACAAGTAGGACAGGGCAGCTGCCTATAGCTCGTTTCAAACTCAAACAGGCATTGCTACAAGAGTTATGCCCAGCTTCTCTTTGAGAGATTCTTTCATGGACTGACAGATGCTGGTTTGCTTTGTAAATTGGAAGATGAAAGCCTGGGAGTCCCTTTCATCTGAAGGAACAGAAACCAAAGAGGGATTCCCCCTGTCCTGCTTCCTGAGAAAAGCTGACCAGGCAGGAAGGGCAGATTAGGAAGAAAGTTTGACTCAAGAAAAGTCAGCATGGGCTTGCATTTGATTTATTTGCTTGCATTTGACAAAGCCTGTGCTTTGTCAACAGCTCCTAGAGGAACTACTAGGTATGCTGCTACTTTCTGCTGCTGCACAGAAAGAATGGTGGATCACAGCTGCCTGATATTTTTTGTGAGTAAATTTGCCACAGCAAAGACCATTGGAAGAGCCAAAGAGCCTTGTGCCAAGGGGCTGCCGTGTTTCTGCTCTTCTTCTAGGTGACTACAAGTTTTGGTGCCTTGCCTGACCTCAGATTCCTGTACAGACTCCCGTTAACATTCCGAATGTACTGTGGTGCTTATACCAGAGCTCCTCTGAAATGCAGTGCAACTTTCTGAAATCAGAGCAAGGAGGTCTTTTCTTTCCAAGCTAGAGAACCTGGAAGCTGACACAGATGATATCTTGGCAAGCATACTGCAAAAAGTACATTGATCCTGTCAGCCTCCCAAGCTGCAATGTAAGAGGCAATGTAACCACATGCATAAGGGCAGGCTGCTCCCCAGGACTGCATTTGCCAATGTACAAGACAAAGGTTGAGCTGAGAGCGACTGGCTCTCTGCATCCAAGCAATAACCCAGCAGCTTATGTGCGTGTGCCAAAACCAGTGTTGAGTTCATTACTGCGCAAACAGCAGAACACCTCTATTCCTGGACCACCAGGACGCCTGAAGGATAATAAAGCAGGGGCAGAGTAATCACTGTATGAAATCTCCTGTTTCAACTCCGTCCTCCCCACAGACTTGCAATAAGACACACAAATTGAGCTCACACTGCAACCAGAGGTGCACTTAGACCACTACCCGCAGGACTAGGACTTTAGATGTTTACATTATGTAGCTACAGTGAGCTGGAAAAGTGCTGACATCCTGCCCCATAAACAAGGTGGTAGAGTTTGAGGGCTCTTTTGCCAGCTGTATACATGGGAAGCTTTGGTTTTCCCGAGGCACTTGGCAGGCAGACATCTCGCAGCGGCAAAGAATTGCATGCCACATGCCAGGACCAAAGTGGGGTCCTAGTTGGTTCATTATTCTCAGCTATTACCTCAGCGGTGGCCACGACACCTTCTAGTGTGCAGGGCATATATCACCCAAAGTGGGGTGGCTATAGTGGCATCATATCTGTGAGGGTTTAGCACAGGGCTAAGCATGGTGAAAGAGCTCTGTGTTGAGAGGGTTCAGTGAAGGCAGGAAGCAGCTGTATCATGTGGGGCTGGGATCTGCTTGCTGAAGCGTAATGACCTATTTTCCAGCTTTTCCACTCAGGTGACAACGAAGCAGGAGCTGGGCTGCAACTAAAAGTGTCTGTAATGAACCTGCAGCCCATGTGGAGGGAGGGAGCAAAGAGGGAAGGCAGCCAGGTGGAAAGTTTAAAACTACAAGGCACAAAGACACTAATAAAAAACATCCTTCTTCTCAGCTTCCTTAATCCTGTGAGCATTCTGAACAATGAACCATGCTTAGGGTAGGCTGCAGAAGAATTGCTCCCTGGGAGGAGGCTGCCCTGCATGTGTTAACTGAGGCTCACAGAAAGAAAAGTGAGCAGGACTCACTGATTTCTTGCACCAGCGGGCATGGATATGTGTCTCAATCCTGCCTTCCCTGTGTAAGGGTAGCCTGTACACAACGGAGACCATGGCCCACACCAGTCTTGTCTATCTGCAGGTGCTACACTACATGTACTGCCTGTTTTCTCCTGGTCTAAGTCATGTCTACTTGCCCTCCCAGGGTTGTTGGTAGTTCACATTGCTCTTCACTTGGGTATCCACTCCTTCCTAAGCAAGAAATTGCACCAGAGCTGCCTTGCAAGGCAGAGGGCTGGTCCCACTCCAGGCACACTGGCCACTCAGGGAAGGGTTATACCCAGACTTATTCTTCCCCTCCAAGGGGTGGTGGTAATCCTTGTCCCCCAAAGGACAAGGGAAACCACTGTTTCCATGTGCACCTAGACATATTCAAGCTACATGTTCAGTCTTCGCAAATCTAGACTAGAAAGCTGCTCTTGTTCACATTTGATCTGTGCCACAGCTCTGCTTTCAGCAGGAGGGCAGAACTGCCTAACACGTTCTTCCCTCTGTCCTGTTTCTATCACATCATTATCTATTGCTCCATAGCACAAGCTGCAGCACTGCACTGTTCAAACCCTCTTGTAATGCAAGTCCCCCATTGATCCTTTGTAATGTCCTCAGAGAGAAGAGGAAAGTGGCTAGTTTGGGCTAACCCGTCAAGTTCACTCTTCCAGTCCAAGAGGAATCTAACACTTCTTTGAGAGACAGCCGCTTTGCTGGGCTTCCAGTTCTGCACTTACACTCCTAAGAGCAGCTTTTCTCTCCCTGACTTCCCGTGAGAGAAAGAGGAGACAATACACGCTTGACAGACAGGAGAGCTGCTCACCCACAGGGAGAGTGTGTCTAACAGCAACTTACAGTCTAACAACAGCCAGCCCCCGACTCAGCACAATGTCTCTTCTGCTTGAATCCCTGCCCCTTTCTCCTCTGGCAGCAAATGTACCAGAACAGTCACTTCTGCACTTCCAAGTCCCACGACCTGAACACAAACCATAAAGTACCAGCAGCACAGCTGACTCCATTCATGGCATCATTCACATTATCTTGTTCATGAATGAACTATAAATGGAAGAGTTTCCTGAGTCAGAAACAGGTGGAGGGGAAGAATGAACTAAAGCGAAGGGAAGTAGGAATGAAGGAAAACAAAAGCAAATAAGCAGAGAATGAAGAGTGGAAAAGGAAAATAAACAATACATCTAGCATGTAACACAAAGCAAGGAATGAAGAAAGAATGCAAGAACAATCATGTGTCTCATTAAAAATGTGTTAGTGCCTTGGGTCTCTTTTTTAAGGTATCAAAATGATTTTTCCACAGTACTTGCTAAGTAGATTTGATAAAACTGCTCAGTACCAGCTAAGTGCTTTAGTGGACAGGCTACCTCTCTACAGCTGTATTCTCTAGACTGGTAGACTGGTAGATCCCCAGTGACTCCTTCTAACTGGCTTCAGGGCAGGCTGTGGAAGTAGATTCCCAAGAGAAGAGGATGGATTTTACTGTTGGATGCCTAATCAAAGAGAACGGTTGTTACTGCAGGATGCTCAGATTGGTTACAGATGGGATTTATCACCTGTAACATAAAACATCTAAAAGCTGTATGTCCAGCCTAAACAAACACATAGAGAAAAACAACACTCCTGAGGGACCTGTGTCTCTCCATTAACTAATGGAATTCATAAATTGATAGAATGCACTAAACTTGGTGATGGCTAACAATAGGTGAAATAAATCCTACTTTCAAAGACTGAAGCCTTTTCTGCAAAAGAAAACAACATACTGCATCTCCCTTCACAGACAGGCATGAGCAGTTTAGCATTATCAAAGCATGTGTCCCAGTTATAGTCAGATACTATAATCCCCTGATCTCTCCCTTCCACTGGCTAGTATGTATAATAGACTTGATATTAGGAAAAAATTCCTCACCAAAAGGGTATTCAGGCATTGGCAGTGGCTGCCCAGGGCAGTAGGGGAATCACTGTCCCTGGAAGTGTTCAAAAACCGTATAGATGAGACCCTCAGTGACATGGTTTAGTGGTGGCCTTGGCAGTCCTAGGGTAATGCTGGACTTGATGATCTTAAAGATCTTTTCCAACCTAGCTGATTCTATGATTCTGTGAATTATTTGCGGGCTATCCAGACACCTTTTGTGGGTTCCAAGAAAACCAGTTAAAGGTTAAAAGGCAGAGTAGGAAGATGGACAGGAGAATATAACTTCAGGGCATTTATGTGCTGAGCCCGCTGGTGTGGAAAGGCAAAACTGCATGCCAAAGTCTTCAAGCCCTCTACTACGCTTACCCTCACCTGCCTCTATGTCCATATATGTGAGAAGCTTTACAGCCAGCATGGCAATTCCTCTGGAATTTTAGGTGAGCAGTAAAGGCGGAGTATCTCCACAGTATCAGATAATACTGTACACTTCTGAGCTCTGTTGCCTGACTCCAGGAACAGGCAGTGGTTTGCTTGTTTGTCAGCATCACTGCTTCAATACCTGCAGAAGCCAAGAGAAGTCTGCAGAGCACAGTCTTATAGCTGGACTTAGCTGAGTCTGGGGTTTGTGACCTGGGCAGCTCTGCCCTGCCTCCAAATGCACAAGGGAAGCTGATACTTTTGCAGATGTTTTAAAAGCTGTTCTATTATTTATTCATGCAGCTGGGTTAATTCAACCTGGCGGCAGCAGAGACAATGCTTACAATACACAATTCTAACACAAGTTTTCACATTGAGCGAAAGCTAAACACAGCAAGTGGCATCAATAATTGAAATTACTTTCGGGAGGGAGAGGATGGGCCAGGAAGGCTCCAGGGTCAGGTCTGGGATGTGAAAGAGCAGAGACATAAACGCTTGCTCACTGCAGATAATCAGAGCCTGCCCAACAACTACTGCCTGCTCATGGCCACCCTGCTTGGACATTTGAGCTTGCCAGGACTATCAGGGCCTGTTCTTCTGCCCACTTGGGCCACATAAATGACTGTGGCATTGGGAAAATTGTGCAGAAGCTACTGCAGGAGCTATCCTGTCTGCCAAGTGCTCTGCGGGGAATACCACTTGATTTCTAAGTGTGGGTAGATGTGGGGACTGCACAGTCCATTCTCTCAACATGTGCCAGTGTTTCTGAGCTAGTTTGATTTGAGTTGGATGAGGAATGAGAACCAGACTAGGTCTTAGTTCTAAAATGCCAAAAGGTCTTTGAGCTGCCTCTTGCTCCCACACAAATGGCTCAAAAGTCATGCCTAGCCTTATAGTGCACTACAGTGCACTGGAAATGCCAGCATACTGTACTATACTGACAGCCCTCTTCTTCCTGCAGTAGGGACAGGAGAAATATCCAGGGTGATAATCCTGGGCCAGGATTTCCCCTGGCAATGCCTTGTTTCCGTACATGTCACACTGCTGGGTGTGCAGCCACTACCCAGCCAGCTATTACAAGCAGTTGATAAAAATTTGTTTGGCAAACCCAGCAACTATTGCTATCCCCAAGCTCAGAACTGACACAGGAAGAGAGTGAAAGTACCTGCAAACAGCACAGCTACAGCCAGCTGAATGTGTGTGGTTTTCCTTACTGTTTTAAAACATTTTGTGTATATTATATGTCTTTTATTGCTGCCTTCAAGGAAGATGAATCAGCAATTTATTGTGAAGAGGGTATGGCAGCATATATTGTTAGTTCAAGAACATCAGCTGTTGCCTGGAGAGATCAAACACAGGTCTGAACCCCTAATTCAGACTCAGTTGCTTGATACATGTCGATGTACACAAAGTTCATGTCCAATATATGTCAGTGTACACAAGGCCTCAACAGCTCAGTTCCCATCTTTGAGCCTTGCTTTCTATGTCTGTAAATAGAATGGTGGGGTCACTCTTACATGGAACATTTGGAGTGCTACACCGAGAGGTGCAGTGGAAACTGAGAGTAATGAGCATGACAGAGTAAGGCCACCTGCATTCATGGACCTCCTGCAACATGCAAAGATGGGAAACGAGAACATAGCAGCTCCTGAGCATTGAGGCTGGGGGGAAGACATCAAGATTTGCAATAGAGCTGTTCTCAGGAGCTGCTGGCACAGAGTTTGTAGTCACATGTGAGGCTGAAGAACATGGTCATTTGCAGGGATGATGCCAAATTTAGGACTACAAGGAAGTGCCAGCCTATTGCTCTTGCAATATTTCCCTGTCTGTGCAGAAGCTAGGTTTGGACTTCAGTAGAGTATCTGTCAGGGAAAGCAGCCCACACACTGCCTGCTGGAGAAAAAGAGGCAATTACTTTTAATTGTAGCTCTCAGCATGAAGAGACTGGAGAGAACATGTGTCTTGCTGCTGGCCAAATCAATAGCCAACCCATGCAGTATATTAAAAAAAAAGAGCTGGACCAAAGGTCATGTACCTGTAGCAATAAGCAGCAATTGCAGCAGGAATGAATTTTGAAATTTGGACCCAGATTTGGCTCTTGAACTGGCATCCTCTAGTACTTCCCTGGAGTAAACGTGGGGTGTGCATTGGATTTAGGGTTTCTTTTTGGCTTGGCTCAAGAGAAACCACTGCAAAATTCAACATTTTGGAGGATGGCAGAGTATAATGAAGGATCCAGCACAAAGGACTTCCTGTCTAATGGAAAGACAGCTCTCAATAAGAACCGTCATTCTGCCTAATAAAAGCAAGACCTAGCCAGTCATTCCTTGAAATGATCTCAGAATGAGCTTGCTGCCTCCTGGCTGCCCAGGTCACATCAGCCTGCATGGCAGCACTCACATTCACTCACTGGCGAAAAGCTACAATCTCACCCTGCTTCCACTGCAGCAGTCCTCAAGGTACTTGGGTGGTGTCCCCTGTTCCTCCTGTCCCCTTTTTATCACACAGACAGCTGTGCTTTATCCTTTTCCCTCATCTGAAGTACACCAAGACCAAGGAGGAAACAAATGGTCATCTTGCTTCCGCAGGCCTATCTTTGCCGAAATCCTGTCATCTTGGACATTGCTCAGAAGAACAGGTAAGATGTTTTTCTTCCCAGCACTTCACACCCTGCTTCTTTGGTGCTGGGGTCTGACAAATTAGCAATAGTTACAATGTGGAAGGCAGAGAAACAGGTAGGCACTAAGGTAGTATAGGTTGGTATATTGGTTTTTGCAGCCCAAATTGCAGGACTTGAAAGATGACAGAGGAATAGGCTGAGAGATGCATGGTTTGCGTGACCAGGGGGGAGTCACTGTGAGAGAACTGAAGGGAAGAAGCTATCAAAGGCAGCCACTAACAGAAGCATGGAAGAAACCTGAGATCTTGTTCAGAAAAGGGATAGCTCAGCCTACTGGAGTTTTGGAGTGGGGAAGCTCCTCAGTGCTCTATGACTGCAGTGGCAATGACAAACCATTAATAGCAAGCTTCCTTTTGCAGGCTTTTAATTTCCAACAGGAGTAGCATTGCCAAACAGGATCCTTTTATTATCCCTGTAGTGCAAGTGAACAAAATGAAAAGGCCACCCATCTCAAAATTGGACAGACAGAGAACCAGGTGTGGAGCCATCATTGACCAGACTGCTGCTGGTCTCACAGCAAGGAACAGGTATTTTTCTTCTTCTGCCTCTTAGCACTTCTCAGAACACATCAGAGGTGCTTTATCTGGATTGGGTAAGACCCCAGTCACAGAGCTTCCCAGCCACAAAACCTCCCAGTATCACTGCTTCTACCACCCGACAGTGCTGAGTTCCTGCTAGATGATCACAAGCCCCCTGAGGAGAGACTGAAATGAAAGGGCTGCTGATATTAAGGAGGAAACACATTGCTGGGAAATCCATTGAGAGGTGTCAGGTAGGGAGTGGGAATGGTGAAGTTCCTGTGGAGTGGGGATGTTGGGGACATAGAGGATGGGGTCTTGCTGGTGCAGCCAGAAGCGGAGTGGCCTTGAAACTCCTTTACAGTGCAGGAAGGAGGGGAAGTTTTCCACACTTACTCTAGGACATCCCTGTTGAACTGCTTCTTGCTGTTGCCCAGGAACTCCCCAATCATCTGGCGGCTGAGGCCCTTCCGCTGGAGCAGGAAGTGTGCCACCCCAATGGGGGTATCTGGGATGAAGCCTCGGGAGATCAGGAACTGGATCCCTTTGTCTGGGTTTCTGAAAGAGAAGGTCAGAGACATACATGATGAGTTTGCATGATCTCTTTCAGGCATTATCACCTCTGGCTCACTTCATGGCTTGCAGCAATGCAGCCCTCAGTATGTGCATGGGCTCCTATGAGTTCATGTGTGTGGCAGAATGGGACTGGTGTGCGCAAGGAGAAGTGACTTGAGGGATTCCCCTTCTCGTTGCTGCTGAAGACAAAAGGATGCCATGGGATGCTGTGTCAGTTGTAGTACCTGCCATCACCTGGCAATCACAAGTGTCATCCTACTGCCACAAAGGATCCTGCTCAACAGGATGTTCTGCCATCAGTCTTCTTCAGAGTAAAAGACTCTTGTACCTTCCCTGCCCCAGCTTGGTTTACTTAGGGTGCCTGTAAGGACATGCGTAGACTGTGTCCCCCATACAGTACAGGAAATAGAAGTACATTCGGCTGCTCCAAATGCAACCCACAGTGAGCTGTATCCAAGGACCAGGGTGAGAGCCCCTTGCTTTTGGGGGAACTGGGGCTGCATCTTCGGTAGGGCAGACAAAGCCAAAGGGAAAAATGTGGCTGTAAAGAGACTTAGGAGACATTGCTGCCGCGGTTTACGGGCAAATGAGGCTCAAGACACAAAGAGAGATAACCAGAGGTGGGCACTTTTTCTATGGAAGAAAAAACAAACCCACCCTAAAATCTCTTTTCTGTATATTTTTAGTGCTCAGTGTTAGTGACACTTTGTGCCTTCTTCACCTGAGCCTGGTGCTGGCTGCCTGAACAGAAACACCATTCTCAGGTTTGGTTATCTCTTCCTCCACTTCCCCCACCCTTAGCTGTGTTGTTCTTCCCATCTCTATTGATTTATGCCCTCTGTGTCTGTGTGTATGGATGAGAGAAGGAACCTGCAGAATGTCTTATCAGAGCTGGGAAAAGACAGGGGTTTTCTCCCTCTGTGGCTGCGGATGCCTCTCTGAGAACAGGACTGGTGATGAGTGGGCCTACTGCAGCTCTTGGGGGGTCGTGCGTGTCTCAGTAGGCACACAGATTTCTTTTGCACCATACAAGTTCATTAGAGCCTGTGTGTCTGCATATTTTGGCTTCCTCCTCATGTCTTCTATAAGCACACGTGGTTCTATGTGTCCTGGCAGTGGCTGTGAGCCTACATAGTGGTGCGTGTTCCACAGTACAGATAGGAATGAATGTGTATGTGTGTATCGTGTAGCAAGTTTTCTTCCTATATTTCAGTCTGCCCCACTGAAGAGTGTCATGCACTCTTGCTGAAAGGACTTAATGAAATCCCAGGGAGATTTCCACATTCCTTTGGTTCTATGAGCTGGTGAGTGGGGGAGGTGAGAGGATAGCTTCGTCAAGAAAGGATGCCATACTTCCTTCATTAACCCAAATTCAGCTATCTGTGTCAAGGCTCAAGAAGTGAGCTTGCTCAGGCAATTTGCTGAAAGGAAAGGAAAGGATGAGATCCCAGACCACGTGAATGCATGATATGCACAGGCACAGACTGTGACACTGTCAGGTGGTAGAGGATGTGGGTGAGCAGCATATGTCTAGCTATAAGGGAGTCAGCATTTGGAATGGCCTGCTCCTTACAGGGGCTTCATTGCTATATTAAAAGTAGGTGGGCTTGAAATAGTTCTGCTTACTCTGTAATGCCACAAAGAAAATATCCTGGGGACCATGGAGTCCTTGGGGAGGGTGGCTGGGAGAACAAGCCAACCCATTACATTTATGAACAGGAGAGTTGCAAGATCTGGTATTGAAAACCCTAAGCCTTCCTCAGGGAAAAACAACAGTGTGCCTTTTGTATTATCACACAGATCTGGTTCACCTTTGAAGAGCACAGGTAAAGTTACCTAAGTGCAAAGGTCATATGGTCAGGACTGAAGTCAAGCTAAGCAATGGAGATGCATAAAATGCACCTCCATTTGCACACTTGGGTATCTGGTAAGTGACAGTGTGGTGTTCACAGTATGGGGATGATCTCAGCTACACTGGTGTGACTCCAAAGCCACTGGACTGACTTTGCATTCACTCCAGAGGAGCTGAGAGCTGAGTATGGCCAGGAAAACGCAGCTCACATACTGGATGTGCATGGATGTGCAGATTTCAGTAGAGATGGCACACACAGTGCAAGAGAATGTAGGCTGAAACAATCCAGCTGTGACAGCCCTCCTGCACTGCCTATGCTGTAACTCAAACATACTTGCATACACTGTTCTTCCATCAGCAGCAGCCTGTCATCAGTTTTTCTTGGGATTCAGTTTGTTCTCCAGAAAATCCTGATAAGCAGTGCAGCATCTCTGCCTCTGAACACCTGCAGAGGTATCCCATGTACTGCAGCATGCAGCTTTTACCCAGATGTACAGCAGCGAACTCCACTTCCATCTCTCCTGAGCCTGGTGCCTGTTATTTTGTTTAATGCTGCAGGGGTGTTAAACACCGCCAGCAAATGCTACGGGATTCCTCACGTCCTGCTGGCTTTCCCTATGCCCACGCAGCCAGCTGCCCACACACACTGAGTTATTACAGCAGCACTGCATAATGAAGCACTCTCCATTCCAGGGATTCCACCCCCTCACTGTGGAATGCAGACTGGGAAACTGCCACAGAAGCACAGCATCCATGCATTCTCAGGGGGTTGCTCAGAGCCAGAGAGATGCTTTCTGAAAGCAGCAACTCATGGCAACACAGGGCTGGACAGATTATGGCAGATGGTGATAGCAACTGCAGGCTTCACCTCTTGGTCCAGGGGAGCAGTCAGCAAAAAGGATGTGCACACACAGAGGCACGGCCTCAGCTCCATGTCCTATGGGTTGGTGCCTGTATCACAAACCCTATAACAGTAAACTGGCTCCTTGCTAGAAACGGATAGGGAAATAACAACCAAATAACTGCAGAAAGCTGAATGGCCTTCCCACCCCCTTGGATGGAGATGCAGTACAGTGTCACAACGGAAGTCTTAAATCCCGCTCAGAGAATCATAAAATCCAACCTTCACTCCCCAGAGCTAACAGGTCAGCTCCCTTCCTCCCTGTCCTCTAGTGTTTTGTCAAGACAACTGAGCCTTACAGGTTAATACACACTATTTCAGCAGTTAGTTTCAAGGGAGCAGGGGAGGCCTGGCTAGGAAACTGTGTTTCAGAGCTCCACAGTAAGTCTTGTAGCCCACAGGGACCTGCAAGATGCAGTGAACCCAGGTCACTGAATGAAGGAGGAAGGCAGAGCTGCTTCCCCAGAGCAGACCTGGTGCTGCTAATCTGTCACATGAATGTGTGCCAGGCAGGCTGGGGGAGGAGGAAAGGCCAAGAAAAAGCATTCTCATTCCTGCTTTACCTTCACATCAGTGCCCATGTCAACTGTGCAGGAACCAAAGGAAAACACATTGGCTGGAGGGACCCCTGCCAAGCATGGCTGAGAATACTGAAACACTCAGGAGCAGAGACTGAGCCCCATGTCCCCTTCCACCTGTCCTAATGCAAACACTAGAACATACGTGTGGACCTGGAACTATCTCTATCATAATCAACCCCACCTGCATCTAGTGGCTACCATTTCTAGTTCCAGCCTGCTTGTGTTCATCAGGCAAATCTCTGTGTGCCCAGAGCCTGACTTTGATATATACACATGGACTCACCTGTTCACAACCTGAGCTCAGAGCTAGCAAAATGTCCTCAGTTCTGCAAGAGTCACAGATCTGTCTGCTCTAACATCACTTCAGCTCTGGGTGTGCTCTGAGCCCAGTCCAAAAAACCTCCATAATATATACATGTAATATGGAGGCTATAGACTCCACATTCTTGCCTCCTGGAGTCCGCAACCTCCATTCTACATGTATAGAAATCTAATGCATTGCCCCTTGTCTGTGCAAAAATTCTGCCTAGGACTGTATAACCTTTAGTCCTCACTCTCACCAAAAGGCCCCCACTAATGTGTGGCAAAACACTCTTTTAGTATGAGTGCATTACATCCCCAGCATCTTCACCAAGGGACTCAAATGGAAATCAAGACAGCATCAGATGAGTGTGAGATGATGAAGCAAAAACCAGTATTTTTCACGGCTTGCTTAGATGAGAAAAGCCTCACTGAAAGGCAATGAGCAAATCTAAAGCTCCTTAGAGGAGCTCAGCTGCTTTCTGCTAATGCAAAATAGACTCTGTGTGACCCCTCCAGTTAAACTCTTCTTTGGACTACTCTGCTTTTGCTTTTCCTAGGATATCAGTTTCAGATGTGTCAGACTGAGATGACTAAACCTGGAATGTCAAGTACAAATCTACCCAGATACTAGAATGAAAATGACAGCCAGAGCACTTGTACTGGGCAAGGTAAGCCCAGTTCCACCTCTGTCTCTCTCTCTTTACTTGGAAATGCCCCATGTTAAGTAACCAGGGCTGGGTTTACAGTACCACCTACGCTGGTTCTTTTGCAACAGAGCCAGGCAGAAGCCTAGGTCCCAAGCTCATCTGGTGGATGCCAAGTGGGCAGCAACTGGGACTGAAGGTTCAGAACTCAGGAGAGCATGGGCACTACTCATGGGGCTTGTTCCTCTGTTGAGCAGAAGATCAGGACAGTACTTAACGAACTTAAGGAGAAAGCTGGATGAGCTAAACTGATCTAGACCAAGAGGCTGCCATCACATGTCCCTGTGAGGGGTGAAATAGGCTGGGAAACACAAAAGAGGAAGAGTCACTCACATATTAAAGAGGTTGAGCCCAATGCGGTAGAGGCGCTTCCTCATGGTGTCAGTGGAAAGTGTGGGGGACTTGCAGCTAGCTGGGTTCTCGCAGTGGTACCTCGGGAGGCTGAGGATCATGGCCTGCAGTGCTTCTTTGGAGGACACCTCCGAGGCTGACTTGGCTGAAGTGGAGGTGCTGCTGCTGCTCAGCTGCTCTGAGTTGTCTGCATTCTCAGACTCGGAGCCTTTGCTTTGCCCTGTCTCATTGCTAGCATCAAACTGGAGCTTCTGCACTGTCATCTGCCCAGGCTCAGCACTGCTGTCTCCTGTACCATTAGCATTGACATTCACCTCAGTGAAAGTGTGGCTGTTCTGGAGAGCTGTGGACTCAGGTGAGCTCTCTGGGGCAGCTGGTGGTTCACTGGCTTCTCCTTCCCCTTCTCCTGGGCCTTCTTCAGCCTTGGTAGCTTGAGAGAGCCCAGCTTGGGTATTGTTGCTGAGGCAGTTTGCCATGGACACCGAGGTAGACGACGAGACAGAGATATTCTTGTTGTCAATCTGGACTGTGACATCTCTAAAAGCCATCATGAGAGTGCTGCTGCTCTTGGGTAGAGTGTCTGGCAGGAGCCCCTCCTCCTTCTCCTTGTCCTGCAACTCAGCTTCTAAATCTTGGTTTGGCTGCATGGAGCTAGCACTGAAGGTCTCCCTTATCTGGTATGAGCCCCCATCTTGCAGTGAACACATGGTCTTCAGGCTCCAAGTGCTGAGGGCATCATCAATAGACTTGGCCAGGGACTGAACTTGTTCTGTGAAGGAGTCCTCCAGCTCAGTCAGTGCCCCACTGATGGTGGCTGGCAAAGATGGGGACCTCACCAATGGGATACCCACAAAGTTGTACCCCTCCACCAGGGCTTTCTCAGCAGAGAAGCTCTCCGAGTTCTGGACCCGGACTTTCCTCAGGGAGATGCGGCGTGGCATGCGGCTCTCTAGCAGCGAGTTGCGGATCTTCTCAAAGTTCTTGCTGAGCTGGTACTGCCGGAAAGCTGTTTGGATGGTGCAGGCTGCCCTGCGAGACACCAGGTGACCGCCGTATTTGTGCTCTAGCATTTCGATCTGGAAGACATAGAAACAGGAGATGTTATTTTTTTGCTAATTGACCTCTGATGGCTTTCTGTTACCCTGGTTCCTAGGCTGATGAGTCTGTAATGACTGTCAGAGGAACTTCTGACACTGAATTAACTTTCCCCTGCACTGCTGGAGCCTGGAGGTGCCCTTCCCTTGCTTACATGCTTCTCATGATCATTAAGGCAAGCTCATCACTGCAAATACAGTGTTGCAGCAATATGTCTTCCTGCTCTGCAGTGCTCTGGTGATGTCAAGCATCATCCCTTATTTCAGTGTTACTAATGCTCCTCCCCTCGTTAGTCACCTTAACAAATACTCTCATGGAAAGGAGAAACCATACAGAAATAGGAATAAAAAGTTAATTTTTAAATTCAGAAAATGCTGGGTTGATCATAGGAGCTGGTGAGAAACATCAGCTTCCATAGAAATCAATGAGAGCTGTGTTTGTTCACTGTCTTTAAAAAGCACTCTGAATCTCAAAGTGTCTTCCTTTCTGATATCTGTGTTTTTCAGGTGTCAGTCAGCAGCGAAATAAAAACTACTCAAGAAAAGAAAGACTCTCAGTTCTGAAAGGTAAAAAATTCTGATTTTAAAGGTTGATTCATGGTATTAAGAGCAGGTAGAAGGACGATTTACTTCTTCCCGAGCTGGTAACAACAAAAACAGATGTAAATATGTACACACACCGCTATATGGTATCTCAACAGGATTCAACAAAGCACGTATGAATTGTAATTTCTCTTCCACAGTCTAGTGCTCACACGTCCTGGTAATCCCCTCACTCTTCCTCTGCAAATGGCCCTTCACTAACATCCTTCAGAATAATGTTAGATGACTTGGTTCCAGGGAGTGACCGATGGAGGACAAGTGGGACAGTGTGAAGATGGTGGTGGATGATGGGATTGAAGAAAACATGAGGATGACCTTGAACTACCTTCACTGAGGTTTTGACTGAACTATGAGCTAACCTCTACATTGCCACTTCACAGAAGCCACACGGAAATAGGATCCGCTTTTCACAGAGCAGAGCGCAGGTGCAGACTGTAGCATTTATATGTGTGTGTGTGCACATGTGGAAATCCAAAAAAAGGGGGAATGCAAGACTGGGAGTGCTGGTAAAATCACCCCTGAATTAACAGAGGATTCACTACATCTTTCATGTGGTATGAGCTCATTAGCAGATCCAAAGGGTGAGTCTTACTGACTGCATCCTTATCCCCAGACAAACACCGCTTGCCCCTCACCATGCCTTGCTGGCCTGGTACTCACAGGATAAAGGACTGAACTCACAGAAGACCTGAGTTTAAGTGCAAACTGATTTTGTAGTCAAAGCAAGACTGAGGCATAAGCCTCAGCTCACAGGGTCGTGTCATCTGCTTCCTTCTTGTTTTCCTTTTTTGTAACTGTATGTAAGTTGCAGATGAAACCATCAGTGAGTGATCTAGGTACAAGAAGTCCTAAAATCACAGCTGTAAAAAGTGCAAATCACCTCTGGCATCTTTCCAATGCTAACTTCTCTGGGGAAAACAATATGACCTTGGGAGATGACAGGAAGAGAGGAATAACGTGACCCCAGGTGTTCTGTGCCTGCACTGGTTATCCTGGCTGCTGGAGTAAGTGCTGCAGACCTTTCCCACTGAGACACCATCACCCCAGGGAGCAACAGGTCTAGAGATCCTGCTGCACTGGATGGGAGACTGCCATTTCTGGAAGGGATTGGGCCTCGGGGCACATCCTGTCATAATTTCCTCTCTGGAAATGAAGAATGGACCCTTTGCCTGGGCTCAAATGTAAAGCTTCTGTTTTCTGTTTTCCTTGCCTTTGAATTCACATCTGTCCAAGCAAGCATCAAGCCCAGCACTGAGACATGCTAGCAATTTGCTTAGCAATGGGATCAGCCACTGCAGTTGAAGAGACAGGTGACTCAGAGATCTGCTGTCCTGGTTTCAGCTGGGATAGAGTTAATTTTCTCCCTAGTATCTGGTGCAGTGCCGTGTTTTGGCTTCAGTCTGAGAACAATGCTGATAAGACACTGGTGGTTGTTGCTAAGTTGCTTACTTTAAATCAAGAACTTTCCAGTTTCCTGTGTCCTGCCTATGAGGAGATGCACAAGAAGCTAGGAGGGAGCGGAGGCAAGACAGCTGACCCAAACTAGCCAAAGGGATATTCTATTCCATGGAATGTCATGCTTAGCTGCTGATCATTGCTCGGGGACAGGATGGGCATCGATCAGTGGGTGGTGAGCAATCATATTGTGCATAACTTGGGTTTCTTAGCTTTTATTCCTCTCTTTCCTTCTTCTTTTCTTCTTCTTGTTCATCAGCATCACCATCATCACAATCATCATCATTATCATTATTTACTTCTTTCTTTTATTAAAGTGTTCTTATCTGAGCCCACAGGTTTTATCTTTTCGCAGTTCTCCTCCCCATCTGACCAATGGAAGCAGGGAATGAGTGGCTGTGTGGTACTTAATTGCCAGCTGGGGTTAAACCATGACACCTGCTTACCCCTAATTTAAAAAACATTGGCCTAATACTTGCCCTGCTGCCCTCTTAGAAAGAATTTCATGCAGCAGTAAAGAGAAATACAGGGATAAAAAGAGATTCTGAGTAGCATGCAGGAGAGCTTTGCTGGGGTTCTTTGTCCTTCTTTCCAAAATGACCATCTTAAATCCTACCATAAAACCAGCATTCCTGCCACACCTCTTCAAGTTGGCCTCCCTTGAAAGAGACTGAGCTATTCTTTGGCCCTCCCCTTCAGGAGGAAGACTCATGTAGATAAGTGCAAATTAAACCAATAACCTACACAAGCCCAACCCAGATACTTATTACTGACAACTGACCGTGAGCACTTAATATAATGGTCTGGTTAATGAAAATGTAGAGCTAATTGTGTTGGGAGGGAAAGAGGAACAAATGGGAGGGACATATACAGCCATCTGAGGGACAGAATAATAGTAAAATGCAAAATAAGGCAGAAGCAAGAGCCTTACAATTATCTGAGGTTTCCAAGGAGGTGACAGCCATTCTGAAAACATGAGATTCATATGCACTGATCTTATTAGAAGCAAAGACAAGATGTCATTGCTGATCTGAAGTAAAAGGCCAGTTTATCTCATGCAAGGACAGTTCCCGAAAAAAGCAGACTTTCAATAATCACCAAGAGGAGAGATCCTTCTAAAAGTCTAACGGAATGGTGCAAGCTGTCAGCACCCTGATAAAACATCACCAGCTTTTTGCAGCCCATTATCTCAGTCCTCCCAAAGGGCTAAAGCATCAAGGAGCAGAACAAGATGTAAAGTGACAGGACTCCTCCCAACGTAGTCTGTTCTCCACCACATACCAGGTGTGCAAAGATGTGTTCTGCATGTGGTCCACTGCCATGCAGCCTTATCCAAAGCAAGAGGAATCCTACAGTGTCTTGTGGCTGTGATGACAAGGACTCAGGACTGATCCAAAGGATGTTTGAAAAGACTGGCAAAGCCAGAAGCACCAACCCCACAAAGAACTTCCCTCCCCACTCTTCCTTGGTAGGAGTGGGTCTCTGTCTCTCTCTTCTTGATGTAGCCCAGGCATTTACTGCTTACTGATGTCTGAGACATTCACATTTGCTATCAGGTCGAGCTAACTGACACTCCAGAGGAATTAACTATTTCACAGTGCTGTGGCCTGTTTTCTTCCTCTTGAGAGGAGGAAAGGGCATCCATTAGCACCACAGCAGTCACAGGTAATGGAGATGGATGTCTGGCTTGCTGGAGGAACCTTCTCTTCCCATTTGAGAGGGGAGAAAGGCCAGACATGATTGGCCTTCTCTCACTCCTAATAAACCCTGTGAATCACAAGTAATTGCCTACTTAAAGCTGCTCTTCTCTGGGGAATGATCTGACAGCTGGCACCAAAGGAAGGGGAAAACAGGAGGGGGTCACAGGGATTTCAAAGAATAATTAGCTTAATACATTTCTGGGTCTCAACATGAACACTCAGTCTGAGCAATTCAGGCCTTGTGGCTGAATTAGAAATGGCTGGGAAATATCCATTGCCATGAGGGATTGCACATGAAGGGAGCTTTAACAAGGTCAGCCTAAGGCAAATCAAAGTGCCAGGCCTGGATATGGCTAAACCTTTGAGGTACACATCCCATGGCTTTGCTGCCTATAGGCATAAATTCATAGCTCTGCCAGGAAAGAATGGGACTGATCGTATTCTCATTTAGCACTGGTTTTCCACCCAGGTTGCCACTGAGGATGACAGCATGCCACCATGTTAGCAAAAAGAGGACCATGCTCAGTGACAGAATCTGAGTCACTCAAGTCAATGCATGCATTGTAATAAATAACAAAAAGACATTGAGAGTGTACATGCTCTCTGTCACCCATTCTTAATGCCTCTGCCTCCCACCAGCCTTTCACAATCGGAAGACATTGCTATAAGAGCCATGTGTTAATGGGACATTTTCCTTCATCCATGGTACATCTACCATGCTTCAGCACAGCAGAAGAGTGTGCACGACTGAAAAGTGTGCTCCTCTCTCCTGTGATCCCCGACAGTACAAAAGAATCTCAACACAGGGGAACTTTAGAACTTGATTTTCCTTTCCAGCTTCCCAGCATAGTGCACTTCTGCTCCACGCACTGTCACATGCTTTGTTTCATGGGATAGAGAGCAAGTAAAGCCATGATCCCACTCACCAATCATCTAGTGTGATGACCTGAAACTCCAAGCCCTACAGAGGAGTTTGTAGGCTACTCTCCTTTGTCACCAGCACTCATTTGTCTCCTGAAAGGTAAATGTGACTTCAACTGCACTTTGAGACTAAAAATGTCTCCTTCCACCTGCTTTTCGTACTGTAAGTTCTACAAATGTATTACAGTCTGTGCTATGACTAGGAAACTACTAGGACAGTGCTTGACAGTTCTAGCACTTGTCACTCCCTGAAAATCTTTCCTTCCAGAGCTGGAGGCAATCCTCTGAGGATATCCATCAGGCTGGAGGAGAACACACCCTGTAAGCCCCCTTTGCTTTGAGAAAAGTGGTTTCACTTATGAGATAGATAGGCTACATCACTGCAAGGTCAGCATTGCAGAGCACCAGAATTTAACGAATGAGCAGCTAACATGCATCCAGGGCAGGTCTGGCCTCTGCTGCAAGAACAGAGATAGGACAACATGACCTTAATGCTAAAATAACACAGGACAGACACTCCCCAGGACAAATCACAGCAGCTCTAGGACATTGAGGAAGCTAAGCCCAGATACAGCAGCCAAGGTCTGGCCCACCCTGAAGACATGTCACATCAGTTTGTGAGGCCAGTTAATTGGTCTCTCTCGTTTCTTTTCCTTGTGTGAAGCAAGAATTCTGTCTGAATTGAGTATGCAACATTTTGAGAAAGACGGAGCTAAAGAGCCAAGGTCTCTTTTCTGCTCAGGAATTTATTGGTCCATTGATCTGACATACATGTTTAGGGACAGCCACGATGCCTTGAGGGAAGTGGCTGAGAGATGTCCCTAAAGCAGCAGCTAGCAGCTTCTTCTGTGGGAACCTCATTAGCTGAAACCCTTCATCTGCAATAGCACAGCTCCCACAGAATTCTCCAACTGAATGTAATCTGGACACTGTCACTAGCATTTGCTTGTCCTCCTCATCTCACATACCACAGGGTCTGCATATCAAATAGCCTCTGGTTGAGCTGCTCAGCCCAGAAAGCCAAAATGGATTCAAATGGACTTGTAGAGAACATGCGAGGAGTGAGAGCTATGTCGGTAGCACCGTTTTAAAGCTCGCATGGTACTGCATCTGTCC
>JBCJKH010047554.1:71570-91560 GCA_039877255.1 Loriculus beryllinus
TAAACTCATGCTTTAAAGAGACTGGGGGTCTGCCGAGCATGATCCAAGAAGAAAAGACAACTCTTTGAGACCTCTCCCATGAAGGAGGACTTTTGGGACCAGTTGCTGGGAGCCCTACAGGCACTGTTTGCTTGTGAGCAAGATAGTATCTCCGGATGCTGCAGCTCTTGACTGCCTGCAACTCATCTCTAAGCCTACAGTGACAACAGAGTATCTGTGTCCATGTTGGACCACAGAACCTAAGGACTGGGGAGCACAGCCCAGCAGGCTTGAGTGAAAGGGTGCTGCAGTCAGAATGGGGAAGCTACTTCCTCCATCAGCCCCACGGAGCTAAAGGACCGGGCCTGCTCAGATGAACGAAGGGCTAAGGTATTTGCTGAAAGATGTCCCACCACAGTGTGAACGCAATCCCACCCATCCCGTCCCCTTTTCCCACAGCCTGAGGAGGAAGCCCCTGTACCTGTTTATTCTTTAGGTCAAGGGAGAGCTCATAATCGGAGGCAGCTGCATGGGAACACGAGGCCGTCCCTTTGCTGCGCTGCACTCTCACTGGGGAGCCCGTGTGGTGGAGGCTCGCCTTCTGCACCAGAGGGGAACACCCCGCTGCCTGCTCTTCTTGGAGCTCCGCATGCTGGGCTTTTAGCGTCTGGGTGTCGGACCTGCCTTCCTGGCCACTCTGTCTGCCGGCCTCCTTCGGATCCTCCGTTTCACACCCGGCTTTCTTGCTTGTGGAACCGCTGGGATCGTCACTGTGAACAAAACGCAACGTTTCGCTTGGTTTATTTGGTTTTATTATATTGTATGTATGATTATGCTTATTGCTGCTTGCTATAGTCTGTCACTGAGCTGCATTCTAAATGTCAGGGGAGCCTGGGCTGTGATGGATCAGGACTTCAGTTTGATGCAGCCAAAGCTCTGATCCCTCTCTCCCTGACAGCAGGCTTGTGTCCTGCACACACTGTATGTGCCAGTCCTGAGACTCCCAGAGCTGGCCAGTGCTGCCCTTGGAGGTGGTGCCACAGCTTATGGACACCTCTCCGGCTCCCTGTAGCAGCCAGCAGCTCTGTGTCCTTGCTGCCTGTTGTTCAGCATCTCCCTGTGCATCCCAGAGTTCCATCTGGCATGGAGCCTGGATCCCAAGGATCCAGTTTTGCTCTGGAGTATCTAAGGGCATGTGGGAAATGGGGCAGAGGCAGTTGAATGTTGCAGAGTTTCCAGAGGAACTTTTGGAGAGCCTCTGAGAGTATAGAGGTTAACAGAGCCAGCCAGCCCTGAGGTTCTGACTCCTTAGAGCATGTCTACAGTGCAGCCATAGCAGGCTGCAGAGCTTCCATAAGAGGCATTTCTTTCTGACCCATAGATTGCCATACCACTGAGATCTTGTGCAGAAAGGAAAACCCCTTTTTCTCCTGTCAGCCACAGCAGTAACTGTGTGAAACCAGGGCCTGACAACAGTGCACTCTTAAGAGACCTGACATGCTGCTCCAGGCAGCATGGGATTAGCATACACCTGATCCACTGAAGTGCTGAGAAAGTCTGTCCTTAACCTCTCTTCCCAAATATTCTCCAAAATAACCCAATTTCGAAAAGATTTTGGTATTCTGGGGGACTGTTTGAAGCATCAGAGTGTGTGCTTGTTGTTACATTAGTCTCTTTCCAGTGGCCACAGAGGAATAATTTAGGATTTCCAGGAGTGTGCAGGGCAGTCTGCATGGACACAGCTCCACTGTTTTCTAGGGGAGGAGTGTTTAGCTGAGAGCAACATCTACTTTGGAAATAATTACTACAGAGCCACTGAAGCCAAGGATGTGTACTGCCTCCTGTATTTAAACACCATTCAATTATTTAATTCACTTCTGAATCATATTTCCTTCTCTTGGATTTGCTGCACATGCGACCAGTTCTGCTACCATCTAGATAACAAATCATTTTATGATTGGTGTTGATGTCAGCACAAAATCAAGGAAATTAGATATGATTTTCTGTAGTACCCAAATTACTTAGGAGCATTTAAGTCTCATTTTCAAAAGTGCTATAAGCACTTAAGAGCCCAAGTCTTCTAACTGTAAATAGACTTCGGCTCCTAAGATTCAGAGAAATTTTGCGTACTTACTAGTACTTTAAAATGAAATTTATTCTCTCCAGTGGTAGCTCTTCTGTTGAGCAGATTCAACAACCAAATTTAGAAATATTCCCACAGTTTCCAGAAGGGCTCCAAGTCTACTGAGCCGAAGTCGGTACCACTTCAGAACTAAGGAAGATGAAGTATTTAAAGGCAAAAAGTTTCTTCTTTTATACATACACATGTATGTATAGTCTTAACACCAGTTAAGACTTCAAATGTAAATTCACAGAAGAAACAACTCTCGTACATAAACGTTATATAACCAACTTTGTCAAAGCATATTAAAATGACATATCTGCATGCTCGTCAATCAGGAAATAACATCATTAAAATGAGGCATAAAACTGTCCTTTTTGGTTATACACCTCATAAATTCTTTCCTTGTTCTATTCCTGACACTATAAAATTGAACACTCTTTTTCCAGAGATGTACACATAAAGAATGTACTCATTTTTAACTCCTTCTGTTCTATGTCCATCCACATTGCAGGAAACATTAATAAAAGCCTTTTCCCCTACAGCTCACATTGTACCATTTTTATTGGCAGCCTCTGTTCTATCCTTTCTCATTTTAACTTTTATTCTCAGCTCAAGGGATGACCAGGTGACACAGATTTCCATCATGTTTTCATTGAAGTGAATGCCAAAAGCCTCACAAGTGTTTCACGGGAATCAGACTGTGTCCTACAAAGCAATTTCAGCTAGGTGCATAAGCTCTAATTCAGCAAGACACATACCCCAAATTGCTCTGCTGAGTCAAGGCCACAGACTTTCTTTAAGGCGGATTAGGGTCTGAGACAGTAGACTAGAGAGCTAGAGATTTGACTTCCCTTGGAGCATGAATGGGCTCTAAATGCCAGCAAATATTCTTTCATGTGATGATTATGATGATGATATGCTTGTTTGGATATGCTCCAAACACTTGCACATATACTTAACTATTTTTCTGAGGGCCCCCACTGACTGCTCATGGTAGAATGTGAAGTGTGTGCATAAGAGTTTGCAGCATTCAGGCTCATCACTCTGTAAGGCTGTGCATCACTCTTAGTGTATGCTACCTATTTGGCTTTCTGTCACGCACAATTTAAGGTTTGAGTGAGTAACATTCATAGTGACAGGATATCCTGGATGCTCTGTTAATGTAGAAGAAAAAACATCAGGCTTTGTCGAATAACAGAACAACCCAGGCTGGGACAGAAGGCTGGAGGTCTGTATTTCAACTCCCTGCTCAAAGCAGGGCCATTTTCAAACAGATAAGGTTGATCTCAAGGCAACCTTTGAGTATCTCTGGACATGAAGATTCCGTGGAAACTGGCTCCCTGGAAAGCCTTGTCAAGGTCCTTAGTGCACTACTAGACCTTAATGACCTGACTGGCCTCACCTGGGCCCCCCCCAAATATCCCCTGCACAGTTTCGCCTTTTCAGCCCAGCCCGGAGCACTCAGCCCCTGCCCCAACAACACTGTAAGCTTACTGGTCTCCAGTTCTGCCACAGGCTTCCCCTTTCCATGGCCATGGACCAACTTGACCTGGCCACTGACTCCACAGCTTGACCTTGGACCTGCCTCATTACCAAGGGCCTACCCATTGATGTCTAGGATTTTCTGACCCTAGGTGTCCTCACTGGACCAGATTCTTAGCCTGATCAATGAGGCAGAGGCTGTTGAACCAACCCAAATTGCTCAGAAGCCCCCTTTAGCCTCATTAGGCATTTAGGTTACTCCTAAAGACACGGGATGTTCCTAAGACTGCAAGCACAAAGTGCACATTCAGCCACAGGTGTGTGAGAAGCACCACCAAGCTCAGCGCACCCACTCACAGTGAGTACTGAAGCTCCTAAAGACACTGTGCTATGATAAGGACATACACTAAGCACATGTACGTACAGTATAACCTTGCCTTCCTCCTCTGAGCCCAACGAATATACCAATAACGAATGTACTGAGCTTATATGTGGAATTTTCTGAGGGTCAAAACTTGGTCAAATCGAAATCAGATTCTACTGAAGCACTCAAAGGCATTTTTCAGCTAGATGTTTTTAGGCTAAATATAAACTTTTTAACCCCCTGCTTGTTTGGCTGTTGTGCTGTTCAGAAAGCAATAGGAAATACTCTTGCTGAAGTGGGAATAGTTTCTACATGTTCCTTTGTGAGAAAAATAAATGGCTGAACCACTTCTACATAGTAGGAAAAAAGAAATCTCCAAAAAAGGACAAACCTACTTCACCTTTGGGCAAGAGATCAAACCTTGCGAATTCCATCTTCAGCTGGCAAACTTTAGTGACTCATAAGCAATAGAAAAAAATGGGTAAAGACAGAGTGTGCTTAGCAGCTTGATTGCTGGCATTGCAGCTCTATGGTCCCACTTACCACCATATATTCCTCATAGGTTTACTCGATCTTGAACCTGTTTCTGTGGAAAGGTTGTGGGAAAGCCTGTTCTCTGTTATTGAGTGGCAGTGACTGCTGAAGCTTCCATATGGCAGACAAAACATGCTGCTAGAGATCCAAACTAATGAGGCAGTGAAATAGAGGCTAAAACCTTAATGATGCTGATTTTTAACCTCTGTCCTGAGTGGCATAGACTAGCACTGGCAGAGCACAGTTTTTGTTAGTTAGTGATGCCTCAGGAGCTATTGTAACTATGGGGATCCACTTATTTTCCCTTGGCCAGAGAGCCAACCTCCCTGGCTGTAGGATGAAGGAAGGGAATGGAACTAGAACGTTCTTGGATGAGAAAATTTTTCAGACCACTCGTAATAATTAGGAGTCCCACGCAGAGTCTAAGGTATGTATCTTAATGTCCTGGCCAAACTCCAACTAGGTTAATTTAGTTCTGCATCCCAGCATCCCCCCTGCAGTTTCAGCTGTAATCAGTGTTCTTCACTTGCTGTCCTAAAGTATCATATACCACCACCCTTCATAGTTTTTACAGCTACTCTTGCATGATAAATGAAGCAATTTTCTGCTAGTCGTGCAATCAGGTAGAGAAGGTTTGTAATGTCTTTGACTTCTGTTTGATTGAAAGTTGTAATGCTAATGTAAATCACTTACAATCAGATAGAAACAAAGATTACAAATTCAGCTGTTCTGTTCATCCAAGATATTCATTCTTACATGACTTTTATGATCCATAGTAACAAGCTTAGTTATTATTACAAATAGATTTCACCTGCTATAGAAAGCATTTCTCAAGTTTCAGATATCTCCTGCTACTTTTGCACCGCTGACTTGTATATGCCTTCTGCAGACAAAAACCAGTTTTGTTAACAAAGATGGTGACTGAAGTCTGACTGAGGGCTTATATGAAATACTATAGCTAGTTTAGCATTTCAAAACAGGAATATCAGGGTTCTGGGCTGAATCCTAGTATTTGTTTCAAGAAAGCAGGATGGTGAAAAAGCTCCTCACCATATTTTGACACAATTCAGCTGGGCACCCATAAGTATGCACAAGCAAGACCTCTGATATTCAGCTTCTATTTGCAAATTTCTCAAGAAGGATTTCTATAAGGAGTACACTGAGGGAAGGATGCACAGAGATGACAGACGAAAAAGGGGGTTTTATGACTTACTTTTTTCTCCCTTCCTGGTATTTTGGAAACCTGAAGCCCAAACCAGTGATAATTACATTACCAAACCAGAGAAGCCCATCTGCCCATTCCTAGAAGTACCAGCTCCTCATGATGAGCTGTTGTATCATACTCTGTCATGGGACAAATCTGACTGATCTTCAATTCCTACAGCATCAGGATGGTGCATTTCCTTGCATACACCTCACCATCTCCTTGCTGCTGGAAAGACACATTTCCACCTTGGCAAGGATCTGTGCTTCTAACTGCCAGCTGTGGAGCTGAACCATGGTTATCTGTTGGATATTGACTGTCAGGCTTAGACTTTCCCATACCTGATGACTTGAGAAAGAGCAGGCAGCCCCTTCCCCCAAGTATTTCAAGACAATTTCAAGCTAGACCAGTAGGCAGGAACACAGAAGTTGGATGCTCCAGACATTACATTCCATTGCACCGTTAAAGTTCATGGTCTTATGGAACTTTGCACTGTCAAAGTTCAGAGCTCTCAGAAAGGTGCTTACAGGGTAGCTGAGTGACTAAATGAGGCTCTAGGGTTGGGAGAGCTACTCTTCTCAAGGACAGCAATGTTAGTCCTGTAAGAAATTAAAACTGAGCTTTCTCACTGATCACCCCAGAGCTACACAACTGCCATGTGGTCAAGACACAAAACTTATCTCTTTGCTCCTTCTCTTCTTACAGAATCAAAATTACTGCTGATGAATAAGGGCAATAGCAGAATAACAACAACAGCAATGGCTCTTCTGGACTTGGACAGCAGTGTAAGAAACCAGTCACTCAAGAAGTGGATGCACAGATGCCCTGTTGTAAGGTATAGTGGTTATGCAAAAAGATCTAGCTAATTGTATAGGGGGAAGCTGTGGGTGTGAGGTGTTACAAAAAGTACTACGTGGCTGATCTCACCTCCTGTTTGTGTCCCTGTGTCACTCCAGAAGACCGCATTGCCGTTTTCCATGTATAACTTACCAAACACTTTCTTTGTGGTATTCAAGGTCAGTGTGCAGGACTGTGACCTGTAACTGAGGCAAAGACTACACGGACTAGTTGTGAAGTACCACAAAAATTTATGAATCCTTTTCACAAGGCTCTTTATGAGGGTCAGTTAGTTATTGTATATATGCTGCTCTAAAGTGCTGTGATTAGTATTGCCATGGCCTGAGAGCCATACAAGACTTCAAAGCTTCAGGGATGCCAGAATAATTAACCGTTACAAAGTGCCATAGGGAGAATTAGAACAAGAGGTCACTAGCTAATGCCAAGGTAACAGAGTTCAGCCCCCAGGTCTACAAGAACCTGTGCTCCCTCCGTCTGAAGACATCTCAGCATTTCTCCTGTCCTCTCTCCTTCCCCTGCTCAGAAAATAAATAAATAAATCAATCAATTGCTGAGTTAGCAGGGTCCAAAGTGCCTTTTCAGTTTATTTCATTTCAATGTTCCCTGAGGACACCCATAACATATGGTGAATGGGTTGATCAGAATTCAATGGAAAAAATGGCTGAGACAGGCTGGGTAGTATATTACGGGATCTTTTCAAGGTTCAGCGATTTCTGACATGTTGGGGGCCTGAGTGCTAAAGAATTGCTTCTGATTTGCTTTTAAGTTCAGGTTTTAAGGAGACTTGGAGGCAATGCTCTCTGGAAGCATGCTGAAAATGATGGAAGGCAGAAGTCTATCCTGCCAGAGAGGCAGGGAACTTGGAACTTGATCTTGGCAAGTCAACCCCTGCCAGCCAAGCTGCAGCTTTCCCAGACAGTCTCCCCAGCACAGACAAATATAGGAACAAGATTCTGATTTTGTCTACATTCATGTAACACCTTGAAAAGCAGTGGCATCAAGCCATCTTCTCACACTAGTTTTACCCAAGAGGAATTAATGATAATTAGCCAAGCTTATTACCCATCCCAGAACGTATTACTTGTTTCATGAAAAGGCTGGCACACACACCTGTAAAACAAATTTCACAGCACAATATGTTAAAGATACTGGAAATGAATTAAATTTAACATCCTTTAGCACAGACCAAACCAGGCAATATCTTTTCAACACTGCTGAGAGTGGCTTTGGTGAGATGCATATTAAGCAGACAGAAAACAATAACACTAGCTAATACTTCATGTCCTACAGTGTTCAACATGCCAAAGTCAGGGCTTTGATTTCAGATTTGGTATTTAAACATGATCCCTATGTGCTGTGTAATTCCCACATTGTTGTGGTGTCGTGCCTTTTGCTACAGAACAGCACTACGGGAGCTAACTTTACTCATTCTTGTATGTGGCCAGGCTCTCTGTGGCTAACTTCAGCCAGCTGAAGACCAGGACCTCTGTTTTTGCACAGAGACATGCAGGTTCCTCCAGAGGGTGACTTGGAATGCCTAAGGCAGCTCCCACTGTAGGAGAAACAGTGTTTGTGGCACAACGCTGGCTGTGCTGTGTACTGTGGTTGTCACACAGGTTTTTTCTTATAGTTCTTATGTGTGCCCAAATGACACCTCAGCACGACACTCAGGCCACCCTCTATTCTCCTCTCTTCCCAGCCATGTCTCCTGCTACAGGAGCACAGAGCTTGGTTTAGGAAGTACATCCCATTTCTCAGCTGCCCATCACACCTCAGTGCTTGAAGCCCCAGGCTGGTTGCTGTGCTGTCTCTGCAGGTTAGGCTAAGAGGAGGTCCCACAGCCTGTCACTGCAGGAGAAGTTACTTGTGGCTGTGTGGACAGAGCACCTATGCTTAACACAGAGGTGTGAAAAGAACCAAGTGGACACTAAAGGCATAGGGGGACCTTGCTCGTCAGGGCTTAATTACTGTTACCTTAACCCCAGACCTCTTTTGCCTCTGCAATGTTTAGTAAACACGACCTTTTAGGGAAGGAAAAAACAGATGGCATCCTACATTAGTGTAACTGCCCGCTCAGCACCCCGGGAAAGAGAAACTTGGCTTCTCAGCAGCAGTCTTTCTGCCACTTCGACTCAGATCTCTTGGCTCCTCACCCCTGAGGCAGGTTTGAACATCACCAAATTCGCTGACAAAAGCCTGCCAGTGCAATCATGCAGAAGATAAGATAGAATTTCACTGCTAAAATGAGATGAATTCGGGGCTGGGAGGCAGCAAAGACTCTACGAGGCAAGGAAACCTTGCAATATCCCTTCAGCCCATTGCTCTCCTATTCCAGCTGCCTGTGAGCTGGCTGAGGGACACAACTCTTGGCACTGATAGACCTAAGCACGGGCTTCTGTGGTGTTCTTTTTCTACCTGCTGCGACAGAGCCTAGGGTGGACTGCAACCCTGGGCTCCTTCCCAAGGGACTGGGGTAATTGATTTCTGAAGGCAGTGATTAGGCCACTTCACAGGAACATCTTTGCTTAACCCAGATAAGTTTTGTTTCTGCTCCCAAGCATCTTGGCTATTTTGTCTCTTGAGATAACTGCAGCCCAGTAGAAGGCCACTGCTTGCCAAACCAAGAAGGAAGCCTGGTCCTCTGCAACATGAAGAGTAACACAGCCTCAAATCACCATCCTCAATACAGATAGTCCAAACACTATTCACCAGCTTTACGAAATCAGATATGATCTGGATTTTAACTTTGCCAGTGTGTTCAGATCAAGGATGAACCAAGATAGAAGACCAAGACAGAAACAGCATGGTTAGCATTCCTTCCTCTTTTCCCCTGTCCAGTGACCACCCCCGCAGCCTTATGCACCCTCTCCCTCAGCTATACAGCTATTCACAGAGCCCACACAGAATGGCCTGAGCAGCTGTACAAGTGTGCTTCTCTTCAGCATCTCAGACTCTTCCATTATTCCTGGAGTGTATGAAAGCCTGCCAGGGCCACATGGAGAAGAATGAATTCTGGAGTACAGACGTGCTTTTACAAAAGGAGAGTTTATTGTATCTCAGCCCAGAGCCTGCCCCAATGGGGTGGTCAGAAGAGGAGCCTGCATAGGAATGAGCTAGTGTTGCAGAGCACCAAAGAAAAAAAAAAGACAAAAGACCTTTGGATTGATGTCACACTACAAGAAAATGTGTAATAAAAGGCCAGAACCTCATTGCTGTCACTGATAAAGAACGCTGGCATGAGCAGGAATATTCCAACCAAGAGACCTGCTCCTTTATCTCCTTTTTGTATGCTCATATGTTCATACTGGGTTTTACGCTCTTACTTTTCCTGCTCCTTCTCTCCTGTCATCCTTCTCTGTGTAGCACGTATCCAACCCATTTTCCTTACTGTAACTATGTTAACATCTTTGTTGGGGTCAGTTTGACTCCCCTTATTTCTCATTGGCTTTTTTTTCCATCTCTTTGCCTTCTCTGTTTTCTGCCTTGTAAGCCAGCAGCAAGTGTGTGGACAGAGGGTCCACAGAAACCACGTGTCAAGTTCAACAGAATACACCTCAGTGTACAAAAGATCTGGAATGACCCAATTTTGGTGGTAGGTGCATCTTGACTGATGCAGATCAGGTCTGATGATTTCAGAAGAGGATTAGAATGAATGGTGTGAGCTCCACCACAGTCCATCTGCTATCACTTTATCAACCGTCTGTGCCCATTTTCGAGTGCTAGATACAGGACTATTTCCAAAGCTGGCATAGACTCTTCTCATGTGTCTCTGTGGTGTTATCACACAGAAAACCCGGGATACAGGAGGTGTTTATGTTGCATTCTGCTAGTATCAAGAAGTTGTCATGTTATGGGCAGGGAATTCTTTGCTGTGTAGGAGAGAGAACATGAGGACCATCTCTAAGCCATGTGTAAATCGCTGAGTATTAAAGCAACTAATTCATCTTAATAACTGTTGCAAGTGGCTCTCACAACTGTAAGGTTGGCTATGATTGATTCTTTTTTACTGACATTACCACTGCTGTGGCCTAAGAAATGGCAAGTGCTATCACATGTGGGAGAAAAGCACTTGAATCAAAGTCCAAATTCTTCTAGGGCATGACCCTTATAAGCAACAGGGGAGAAGGAAGGACTGGAAGAACATGTGGCCAGGCAATGGCTGGATACAGCTTCAGGCTCTCATCAGTAAAGATGAGTATCTTTACGTTCAAAAGAGGATACTTCAGATGGGATTTCCTTGGCCTCTCTCCTGTCATCTTCCTCCTTCCTGAAGAAAGATGTTGACAAAGGCAATATTTTTTCATGAAGAGCCCATCTATTCCTCACTGTATTTCCTCACCCTCATGTTCTCCGAACTTGCCTGAAAGTGGCTGGACCAGCTGTTGGAGAGGAGCAGAGAAATGCCTGTGTGGGAGACAGATAGTGTCAAAATGTCCTACTGGATCTCCTTAACAGGACTGAGATGCTGCATCTGAAACTCACCTCCTGTTTCTTTGGATGCTTCCAGAAACAGCCATTCCTCCCAGGTCATAGTACCAGAAGAATTGCCAACTATACCTCCCTGCAAGAGATTCCCAAGGTTGTTGGTAACTATGTTGTTAAGTATGTTTTCTAAAACATTTTTTACTTATAATTGTGTTTCTGTATTTCCCCTAATTCTAAATGCTCTAAATACCTTTGTGGTTCTGGACCTAGCTTCCTGCAAAGCAATTAAAGCTGCTAGTTCTGATTGTACAAAACACCCATAAAAAGCGAGGGATCTACAGACTCCCAAGTTTAGGAAGAGTTCAAATCTGGGTCTAGACATCACTTCTCACCCACGTCTCTGTGTCAGACTAAAATCAAATCTCTGACAACTGTGAGCACGGGGACTATTTACACGAACTTTGCTGACCCACCTCTGCCTGTTTGCAGCATCCCCACAATCTCCAATCGTAATATCTTGAACAGGATTATTAAATCTACAGGGAGGAAAGAATAAGAAGTAGATGAGCTGTTAAGAAGCAGAAAAAATCCTCTCTTCATGCCTGTGACCTCAATAAGAAAAAGAAATGAGAAAAGCACAAACAGGATGTGCTAACAAAGCAGCAATGCTGCTCAAACTTCTCCTCTGTGTTTTAAAAAACAATGCTGTGGAAGACTTTAGCACAAATGAAAGAAGTCCAACTGAAGAGCTTTGGATATGAAGTTGTTTGTCTTCAGAGCACACAAAGCACAGACCATGAATGTAGAGGCTTGCTTTGCAGTGGCATATCCAGATGCTGTAAATCTGACTTGGAGTTTTCTCCACTAAGAATCTGACAATTCAGCCTCCATGGTCCACTAATTGTAGGAGCTTGCACTTGGCACTGCCAGCTGGGGGCCAATTACACTGAGTTGTTATGCTGGTTTGTGTGGTAGGTTGTAGACCTGATTTGATACAGACTAGAACCATTACCATGTTTCATACCTGGGCCAGAGACACTGAGTACTTCTGAGCTGGAAGGAAACACTGACCTCCAGGTTATATATCCAATATCCTGCCAGCAATCCTAAGCCAGAAAGGCCAATTTCCCATTCCATGAGCTGGATTTGCATTTTTCTGTCTGGCAAGGTCAATCTTTTACAAGTTCAGAAAACATGCTGTGTTGTTTTTCTGTAGAAAAACATGCAGTTGTTTTTCTGTAATGCTTGAAGTGTGATGGATATGAGTGGAAAGTCATCATTCCCTACCTATTTATCAAGATGCTTCAGTGGTATCTAAAAGAATTGAATTGGAGAGCAGTTCAGTTCTCACCAGCTCCACAGGCCTTAGGCTTAAGGTGTATTGCATTCACAATTCAGACAAAGTCATGTGGATTTCTCAGAAGGATCTAACTGTTAAAGGACCTAGAGTGACCCAAGGGCAAAGTGGGAGCTGTACTGGGAGTATAGGTGCTGCTGGGCCAAAGCAGTGTGGAGCCAAAGAAGGACACAATGCTGTGACTGTGCAGTAGATAATATTCATGGCTCTTTTGTGCCAATGCCTTTCAGCATGACCTCATAGGAGAAAGAATAAATGCATGCTCAATGGAAATAGAGAGCTCAGGTAAAGAAACATGAAGAATCAGAGACAGCAGACCTCCAGAAGTAAATTAATTCAGATTCTGGTTTTTACCAAGTTCTGCTTGGTGTGTAGTGTACTCAGAGAACTGGGAAGAAAGAATTTTGAAGGTTTGATTTCAAAGAACTGTTCAAAATCTGTCCTTCCACTTTTCATCCTCTCACATCCAAAACTGGAGCAACAAGCACAAAGGACCTCTTCCGGCAAGAACACGTATTTCCTTTTGAGCACTCTGATAAGTCAGAAGTGGGGCAAGAGGGAATTTCACCAGACCTGCAAGGAAAGCTGGCTTGGAGATATAGCCAAGGGCTTACATGTCTCCTTACCACTAACTGGTGCTGTCATGGCAGGCAGTAACCAGTTCGTGATGGTGACTAATCCAGCAGGCACTTCAGAAATGAGTACACAGCTGTTTGAAGTCTAAACTATATTGAGTTAAAGTTTAATTGGTCTGGAATTGTGAAGTTGCACTGTGTGCCAGTTGCACTGTGTTTCAACCCTGATCTAAGCAGCAGTCTCCCTGCTGGAAAGTGAGGAAATTGGGAAGAGATGAGCTTGCCCAAGTTTTCCATAGATGTTTTATTCTGCTCAGTACACCTCCAAGCCCTTCTAGAACACTCTGTTCAGATCTCTGACACCTTCTCTTCCTGGGAGAACTCTGTCTCATTTGCCTTAAAACATGACCCGCTGGTCAGGTCTCATCTACACTTCTTCCAGATAAGAAGGACCTTCTCTACCTACAAATGCAGGTGGAACATCCTCCCTTCTCAAAGAGCCAGCTGAGATCTGATCCTGCCCTTCATACAAATGCACACAGATCCCATCTGGTCTCCTCTGTGACATGATCTTTAAACCCTCCAATACTATCCCTGTGTCCATCGCAATGGACCTGCCCTGGGTGCTTGAAGTTTTATGTAGAACTTCTCCCATCCCTGGAGCAGGGGTGGTTTTCTGCTGATTTCCTATTCAAAACCAGGCAAGCCAGAGGCAGGCTCCAAAAAGCCTATGAAAGGCAACTGAATGAATATACTGTTCCTTCCAATTGTGACTCCATCATTTCCTCTCATTACTCTAATAGAAACAAATCTTTCTCATCTCAGCCCTATTACCTCACACAAAGGAAAATGGTATGTAATCCCGTTAGAGCTGGGCTGCTGCTGGACACATTTAAGGTCATTGTTCTGGGATGCCAGTCTCCACTCTGTGAGACTGGGAAAAGTGGGAAATGCAATTACTAGGCTATTCAAATCCCTAGAATGAAACCCTGCCGTTAACAGGCAGAAGCCAGCAAGTAAAAGAGCAGTTGCTTTATGAAATTATAGGGTTTGGCTAAATCATACTCTAATCAGAACCTCAATACAGGAGCAGGGCTAGCTCCCACTGCCATCCATGGAGTCTCCTCATTCCCCTCAACCTGATCTTTGCCATCCCCAGTGGAAGCCCAACCTGCAAGATGGGTTACAGTCATGAAGCCAGAGGTGCACAAGTCCAGTGGAGACAACAGTGGTCCATGTCCAGGATTTACACTCTGTTTTGAAATGGGGAAGTCCTAAGAGTCCAGCAACATGAATATGCCCACTACTTGCACCACCTCATACTGTACTTTGGCTCTGAGCTACATGGGGACAGATTCTGAGATCAAATCTGTCCCCTACTATTCATGGCCTAGAGTACCAGCCTTGCTGATCGCTGGTGCAATCCAGCTAAGCAGCCAGATGTGAAATTCACATCGCTAAAGTCATGGAGCTGTAACCTCCCTACAAGGAATTCACATGCTGGAGGACAGAGGGGGACTAGAACTGCTTGTGGCAGTCACTGAAGCAAAGCAGAACATACAAATGGGAATAACTGAAACTGCCTCATTGAACTGGCTTCTGTTGAGTGGTTAGACACTGACATGCTCCTAACCATTCCCACCCAGGTGAAGCCAAGCCACCTTTAGCATCAAAGAAAGCATCTGAATTCTTGCAGGACAAACACTAAGGAAGACCACACGAGAACAACAATGACCAGCACAAACTACAAGCAGAGACAAACTTCTGTCCCAGACTGATCCTGACAGCCAACCCCTTACTGTTATGCCTTGTGCTTCCTTCTCCTTCTTTGTCCCACATTTGAGCTGTATGGCTGCTTTTGCTGGTCTCTCCTGCAGTCAGTCAGTCACTCTTCTTTCTCCCTTGATGCCCCTCTTTATCCTCACTTTCCCCACTGTGTTACCCTCCTGCTGCCCAAGTTCCCTCAGTCACCAAAAGGATTTCTGAAAGCAGGACCATTCTTGCACATCCCAGAAGGAAGTGATGTGGACTGAGGCAAGGTTTCTGGTAGAGCAGCTGATCACCACTGGAGTCTCCAAGTCCCTTGAAGAGACGAGAGTCACTTCCCTGTTTATGCTCTTTATTAGTCCCTATTCTCTTTAATCGGCTTAGACTGATGAGCCGAGGCAGCGGTAGGGATCAGCCAGGCTGTTTAATTAAAGGATTGCAGCTCAGCCTTGCAGTTTGGGGGTTTGTGTAAATGAGCTGAAAGTACATTATTTAATCTGCTGTGCAGAGAGGAGTTGGGGCATTAATGAAGCAAACTCTAATTAAAACTAGACTGCTGATGGTTATTAGTGGCATCAGTTCTGACAGGATTTATCTCATTTAGGGGAACGCCTCATCATGGAAGGAGAAAAGAAAGAATAAACCCGAGCTGGTTTATCAAATTCACCACCGCACCACTTGTGACTGGCTGTCCATTCAGTGGGGCTCAGGAGAGCTGCAGAGGGAGCCCCTGCATCCCAGGATCTCACATCGGGAGCCCTGATGAGCTTATTTAGGAATGCGTCTCGCTCACCCAGGAACTGATTGCCTATTCAGGCTGTCTGACCCACATATTTCAGTCCTGATTGACTTTTGTTCTGCCTTGGGTCAAAGGGGAGCCTGTTCATGATTTGAGCAGGGTGACAGGCTCTGTAAATGATCTGATGAGCCTCTTCTAGCAGGGTATTGAGCCATTCCAGAGCAGCATAGCTATCAGCTATGGATGTCAGCTCCACTGTGACCCTGTGTTTTCCCCTCTCTGTCACTTTTTTACCCTCCTTGCTGCATTGTGTATGTAACTTCAGATATGAAGGAAACCCATAGGTGATGGCAAAACCTGTCACAGGTTTGAACGTGCTTTCTGGCCAGCATAAAGCTGACTGGTGAGTTTACAAGTCCTGCATGTGCTTTGCCTTTCTTCTGCACAGTGTGGGAAGTAGGGATGCTCTTCTCACGTGAGACAGTCGCATAGGCAGATTGCATACAAAAACTGCTCTGTTTCAAAAAGCAAAAGTTCGGTGTACCTGTTTCTTACCTTCAAACAGCCACGGTGTCTTCAACCACCTCTATCTCTATAGGAAGGGCTTCTTTACTGTGAGGGTGCTGAGGCACAGGCACAGGTTGCCCAGAGAAGCTGTGGCTGCCCCATCCCTGGCAGTGTTCAAGGCCATGTGGGATGGGGCTTGAAGCAACCTGGTATATTGGAAAGTGTCTCTGCCTGTGGCAGACTGTTGGAACTGGATGAGCTTTAAGATCCTTCCAACCCAAACCATTCTATGATTCTATGATTTTTGTGATCTGGCTATGGTAAATCATACAGAATGCTTTACAAGCTCTGCAGAAAATCAGCAAGTTGAGTTTCCATCAGCTGCAAACTCCCACTCCTCTGTACCAACCTAAGGCAGCAGAAAATACAGCCCTGCAGCCCTTTCAGAAGTGTTTTTTATCACCCTATTTAAGCAGCAATTCCATTAGCTGATTCCCATGCCTTCACCTGGGCACTTGACTCAGCTGAGTGCCACGTGCTGCATCTGCACGGAGATGGGGTGAGAACACTCAGGACCCACCTCCCTGTGCATAGGGCGAGGGACTTGCCCTGCATACCCATCCAGCACCCACCCTCCTGACATCGAGATGGTGTTACACTGGGGGGTCATGCCCACAAGCAGCCGCACAGTCACCAACAGATGTTGCTGTGGCAACTGGAAATCATTTGGCTAGCATTAAAAATAAAGACATGACATGGTGCATAAAATGCCTGGTTTCTGCTGAGAGTCTAAATTTGGCCTGTTTGGTTCATTTGATCAGATGCCATGAGCCAGGGCATCACTTGAAACCACAAGTCATTTTTCTCCTTGGAAGAGTGGATAACTGAGTCTATTAATCTGACAATACATTTAAACTGAGTTATTGTGACAAGGGACTTCCATTATCCATTTCATCTAGTTGCAAACTGTCAGAATAAATCTCAGGGGGTTAGGGAAAAAAGATGCCTTCCTTTGTTTGCTGTTTTTATATGCCACAACAGTTTAGACTTGGTTCACTTTAACTCATGATACTGCATAACTATACAGGGGAAGCTCACAAAGAACCTAGTACAGAAAATGGCAGCTTTATGGTCATCAGAGTTTGTTAGGGTTTTTTTTTTCTTTAAAGGAGTCAGGACTGTAAAATCTGACCACATGGCAGTACCTTCACATTGACCAATGACCCTTTTTTCCTTATACATTTTTTGGTTTATAACTATAACCAGTTCACCCTTTGGAATAATTAACAAACACCTTTGGAAACTAAAAAGAGCTTTCCTAAAGCTCTGCTTTTGCCCTACTGGTAAAACATGTTGACTGAAATAGTTAAAACTATTGAAATGAATCAACCTAAGACATAAAAGAATAGGCAATGGTATCAAGCTAAAATATCAAACTGCAATTCAGAAGGCTAGGATTCAATTTTATGGCTCTACCACTAACTTCTTAAATGTAAGGTGACTTCCTCCCCCATCAGTTACACAATGATGATACTTTCTTATTATCCATTATCTTTTTATTCTTGTAACTAAGCCTGTTCTAGCAGAACAACAGTATTTACTGATGTAACTGCTAACTGGCCAAGAAGCCTGGTGGCCTGAAAGGTCTGCTCAGCATGGAGGAGGATGAGATAGCTTGGCCTGCCGCACAGATCTGCAAAATTCACATTAACTTCACAATAAATTCAAGCCACAGTGTGCTCATATGTGTGCATATATATGTATGAATGAAAGCAGGTAGGTGACAGCATGCAAAGAGCTGCCTGGGGAGCTTGCTTTTCATGAGTCTCCACAGGCTCCCGCCCTGGCCAGTCCCCAACTGAATGGGGTCTTTGACGGTTTCCTCCTGCGGTAATGACACTTTAACCCCTGTCTAGCACTTTGTTGTCAATTATTCTCCTTCAGATTCATTTCAAAGCCACTGTGAGCTGCAGAAGCCCAGAGAGTGGCAGATACACGCACAGCAATACCCCCCTACACACACTTTAATTACATCCTTTACAGATAAATATTAGTTTTCAGAAGTGAATTTTAGGAGCTTTTTAAGAACTGCTGAAAGCTGGCTGTGCTCCCATGCAAAACACATGCATAAGCTCAAAACCCTAAGTGCACTGGAGGTAAAAACAAATTTAAACCAACCAAACCCACATGTTTCTGGAGGACAGATAAAACCCACATTTACAAGGCAGAATTCTTACTTTGAGCCACAGCTATGGATTTTGAGCCCAGGTTCACATTACTTTAATGCTGGAGATACTCAAAGGGGCCAGGACTGTTATAGAGGTGTGGGGGTTAGCAGCTGCCTCCCACTGACCTTCAGGAGCTGCAGTTCCCTCAGCATGTTACGCCCACCTGGATATACAAACACACATATGGCTTGTAGGCTGTTAAATGAAAATGGGCTACACCTTAACAGGATTTCATTGAAACAAATAGTTAGGCCAGTCCTAGTGCGCAGAATGTACCTTGAAGCCAAGGGCAAGGACAAAGATAAATAAAACCCCACTTGTTCATCTCAAAGTCCTTTACACATCAGGCTAATTTCTTAAAAAGACTCTGCTAAGTAATAAACATTGTGACTTCAACTAATTTTAATTCTTCCCTCTCAGCACTGTTCCTGTGAAACAATGAAAACTCTAATTCATGATCTTCCCCAAAGTCATCATTCGGTCTCAGGAGGTGGTCGAAAGCTCATACAAAATGTCAGTGTTTCAACTTCACAGCTCGACGCTCGCTTTTGATCAGATCTTGGAAGTGAGAATAGATGCAATATGCTCATTCCTTTACTGTCACTGCAGAGTATTCATTAGTTTTAATTATTTTTTAGGTTCTAGGGGGAACCATTAAAAAAATTAATCACAAATGGAAGGAACAGCAGCAGTATGTGGCCATAAAAATACAATAAAGTATTTTAGGATACACACTTGTTATGATTTATACTCAAAACAGGGCTAGAGATAGCATATGGTGATTGCCATAAAGTAGCATTTATTATAAAAACATGGAGATTTATCTCCAAGCTTGGTTGTATGCAGGAAGTCGCATTTACTTTAACTTCTGTTCAGACTGTTGTAATACCACAGCTGTTTGTGGGGGTTTTGTGGTTTGTTTTGGTTTATTTATTTATTTGCTTGCATGGTTTGGTTTGGGATTTGTTTTTATTTTGTGCATGTGGTTTTGTTTGCTTGTTTTTTAAACTAAGCCAGGTTACTACAATCCTCAGCCCATTGTCCCTATAAAAATATCCTTTAAGCAGACTTTTCCTTTCACTGATTTCAGCCGAATGCAGGAAAGGTTTAGACATCAGGTCAAAGCCTGCTCTGGGGCAAAGATTGCTTCACCAGCTCTGGACTTGTCTTTTACAGAGAGAGAAGGTATCGCCACTGACTTCAGCAGTGGGCTCCATGTGCCCAAAAGGACCCTCTAGTTAATTCAAGGTTTCATCTGCTTTAAATTCAGCATCTAAAACCTAGTAAATGTCTTGGGTGACCACTACTAAAACAGGGTATTATAACTTACTGTAAATAAGAAAAAATAATATGTAAAATTATATGACCTTAGCTTCTTCTCACTGACAGGATCTATACAGCAGGGAGAAACACCAGAGAAAGTAGAAATTCACAGTAAATACATGTCTCCAAGAAGATGGCACAAATATTATGAAGTATTCCTATTAAAATCTGGAAATCATAAAATTTTAACATGATTTGCAGTTTCTATGCAATACACCTTGAGAAACAGGACAGGATACACCCCACTGGGGGAGAAGACAACAGAGGGCTTGCCATATCTGGGGCAAGAACAAGGATGGGCCTGGGTCAGGAGCAAAACACAAGGTCTACAGAGACCACACATACCCTGGGACAGCATGGCCTGACCCAGCCTTGCTTGAGGGAAGGTGCTGCCAAAGCACCTGGTACAAGCCTCACTGCCCAGTTTCCCCAAATAGCAAATGGCTGTTCATGAGTGCTGAGATAAAGCAGTTCCCCTGGTTGAATCCTGTGGACTGAACTGGTCTCTGGTGCAACACACTCT
>JBCJKH010047555.1:0-78278 GCA_039877255.1 Loriculus beryllinus
GAACACTGCCAGGGATGGAGCATTCACAACCTCCCTGGGCAACGCATTCCAGTGCCTCACCACCCTAACAGTAAAGAGTTTCTTCCTTATATCCAATCTAATAATGTCTAAGAGCCACCTTTTGGAAAGCCTTTTGCGTGTTCTTACCTTACATATTTTGAAAAATGAATGTAATTCCTTTGCATGAGTATAATTTTTACAGGTGTATAGTTTGTCTGTCCCACATTGTTTAAAAAATAATGCATGGGACTACTAATGTTTCTTAATGTCCAATTAACCTTTGATGCTCAGAATTGATAGATGTACAGATTTGAACAGATTCAGAGATCTTGGATTATCTATTTTAGCCTGTAATTCTGCTTACGAGTGAGTTTTGTGATGAGGCTTGTGGTAGGATCTTACGTGCCCTTAAGATAATAGATGAGTTTGTATTAAAGACTAAAAGAAATATTCCTAACAAGCAGTTAGACAGCAGGCATTGCTGTAGATGAAGTGGCATGAAGTTCCATCCAGAACCTTGTGCCACTGAAGGTATTTTATACTGACTTGTTTCAGAGTTCATGATAAAACCTTCGGAGAAAGAACAATAGTGTAGTTACCTATGGGAACCGAAAACAGTGGAGAAATCAGTGGAATGAGTAATCAACATCTGAAGCAACTGACTGGGAATGAGAACACATCAGTTTTCAGTGAAAGGATGGAAATTACTGAAACTTAAGTGTTTAGAGGTGTAGTTCTGTCTTTGTTACACTGAGGTCCTTTATCTCCTGCAGTGGATACTTCTTTTTGTTTGCAACCCATGGGCAAAAATGAAGTTGTCAGTCACTGACAATAGAAAAATGTCATCTTTAAGTTTTCACTTTTGTGAAAAGACTGACTGCTTCTGTAGCAGAAGACGGGCTTTTAGCTTAGTTTTCCTATTGGGATTATGGCTGGGGTTTGGACAGGTAGCCCAGCCCAGTGAAGCTACCTAGTTAAATACATAAATTAAATTTCAGTCCTGCATCTCAGGAGTCTGTGTTAACAGCTGTACTTTAAACTCAAGAGTTCAGTGTTGCTTCAGTGATGACTCATTTTTGATGCTTAGTATTCAGTTAGAAAACCTTCTCAAAAAAATGAGGCAAATTAAATTAATTGGGAAATTGTTGCATTGTTGGCTCTTGATGTGTATTGTTGAAGCAGAAGTATACCCAGATGTACAGCAGGTGGAAATGCCACTAGGCAAGGTATACCTGCAACAGTGTGAGAGTCCTGAAGGAAGGTGATTAGTAGCCTTATTCACCAACCTTGCTGTAGTCCACTTTGCTAACTAGTTTTACGCTGATGCTGCTCTCTTCATTGAGTCAGTCCCCAACTAGCTGTCCATAACTTTGGTTCAATAAAATTATTAGATGATGTCCTGTAAATACGTTCTGTGAAGCTGCACAGAAGTCAGAGGTACTGTATTTTTATCCTGCTTCAAGTACTGAGCAATCTCTGGAAGTACCTATGGATTCTGAAGGATCTTTTATAAAAATTCAGAATGGAATTATGCAACCTGTTCCTATCAAGTCTCTTCAGGATTAGTATTGTTAGCATAATACTAATCCATCTTCTGTTCTCTCAGTTTGTGTATGACTAGTGACTGTTTCAGTCACTTCTGTTGCTACATCCTTTATTTGTCTTTAGGAGAGAAGGAAGTACAATCCTAATTCACATTAGTTTTGCAGATGGATGGATCGAACACTGAATCAAATTGACACTTATTTCACCATATCATGATTTCCAGTAAGCACAGGATGGATACACAGTGTCAGAGAAGTCAGCCTGAAGGCCTGTAATGAAAGAGAATACTGTGGGGAGCAAGTCCTCTGAGAATAATGTCGATAACAGACTTGAAAATGGCCTTAATTCAAAGTATGAAGTACAACGAAACAAACATGCTGTCCCCTCTGAAAACAATGTGAGAAATACAAAGATATCCCCCCATTTGTGAAACAGACAAATTATTATGACAGATGTCACTTGCAAATAATGGAAAGGACTTATTCTGGTCCATAGTACTTTAGACAGTGTGTACCAGGAAGAGTTGAGAGTACAGAGTACAGTCTCCATTGTCTGCAGTGCAGTGATTCACTGAGATCTTGAAACTAGAGCTAATAGATTTATTCTGGTTAGCTGAAAACATCATCTGATGAGGAATTTATAAGTAATAGCCATCAGGAGTTCAGCTATTTCCAAAGCAGAAAGATAATCACCTTCCACTTGGTTATAGAAATTTCCTACTGCAATATGTGCTGTAAACCAGATTAAAAATATACATAAGGCAGCAGAGTTTACCAGGCAGAAATTGGATTTTGGTGTGACACCCTGTCTATGGGTATCCTTGCTCCCTGGTAATCTACTGAATAGACTGCTAGGGTTTTTTTTTTGCCTTGAGGGGAAAATGGGCATGGGGCAGCAGTAAGATTATTATTATTATTATTATTATTATTATTATTATTATTATTATTATGCCTCCCTACTTGTCAGGATTTGAGAGAAAACAAACCGTCTCACAAAGCTGGCAATAATCTAGGTGCAGTATGTTATTTTTCAAAGCAGGACTAGCACAGACAGATGCTGTACTGGCTGATTTAGCAGTTGTTCTTGGGTTGGTCAAGGTGGTAGTGAACTTTATGCTTCTGCCTCCACCAGGAAGATCTGTTACTTCAAGGATCTCTTCAGTGCCACCAGATTCAAAATTGTGGTTAACACTTGCACTGCAAATGCTCTTTTACCTGTGCTTGAGATTATCAACAAGTTGTCAGTTTAATTGCAGTAAATTCTTTCTGAAGGGATATGAGTAGTTGAAGGTCTTCACTCATCTATTTCTCAATGAAAGTCAGGACAGGCACTTTTGGAAATCTTAGTGAACCATGATTTTCTTTTTCCCTTTGTGAGGACAAGCACAGTGGTAGAACTGCACTTTCAGTCCTTCCAACACAGCACCAGTTGATTCTCTGTGGGAGTTATCATATTTCTTATCCATTAAAGCAGACTTCTTAATAGCTCCTGTCACAGTCAGGCAAGCTTTAGAAGTTTAGAGCATCTCTTATGAGACCTGGTATTATACATGTAATTCAGACAAGTATGTCTCACAATCACGATTGCATTGTTTCCAAAGAAAATACAAGAATTATCCTTTCCTCTGACGCATCAAAGCCCAACTCATAGGAGGGCTAAATCTCCTGGCAAGATGGTTGCGGTAAGACTTGCTATTCAGCTATGCAGCAGCCAGTGCACAAAAGCTGGCAAAATACCTTTGGACTGGCCATCAACATTTAGCTGTGCATTCTTGACAGAAGTTTTTCGTTTGATGTGTTCCCTCTACAAGAAGAACTGCATAAACTGTGTACAGTCTTTACAATGCTTTTGGTTGTTGAAGTGCAAAGAGTGATTCTTTTTTCTACAATAGAGAGAAAAGAATACTATTATAACCATCTCTATACAGTAGCATGATTAAGAAAGGAAGAGAAACCTACTTCATCTTAACTGAGGAGCTTATTTCTTTTGAGTAACGAGTTTGCAAGTTGTGGTTCACATTGGAAAAAGAGTCTAGCCAGAATACACAGAGAAATCAATATTAAAATTTTGGTTCTATATTGTCAAAAGATGTTATCTGCGCTATAGAAAATAAGTGAGGGAATATCAGCCTGTATGTTAGGACATATTTCACCTTGACTGTGAAAACTGTCACATGGTGGGGGTTACAGAGAGCAGGATGAACGTTGCTTTGGTGCCAGCGATTGGCAGGCCTGGTTTGCCTGTAATTCCCATCTAGCATGGAAAGCAGCACCTGAGGTGGGAGGTGGAGGCAGGACCACCCCAGTTGGGTACAGCTGCTTTTTCCATTGGCATTAGACAGACCACAGACTTCGGAGGCGTGAGCTTTGGCCCTGTCAAAGGGGAGAAGCTTTGAGGCCAAACCAGAGATTTTGCAGTTTCTTTCCCCAAAGGCCTTTTCTCTCATTTCAACTTGAGCAGAATTGAAACTGCAGGGAAGAACACAGTCTGCTGTCTCTTGTCCCTGTCGTAGCAGTGACATAAGCTGCTTGCCATGGTATTTCTTTTGCAGTAAGAGCCACTAATTCATTAAAAGTCTTCAGTTTCTAGAAGTATATTCAAGATCTGAAGCAGTATTTTTAAGAACAAAAATGCCATTTTTATTAAAATGTGATGTTATAATAATGCCTTTCTGGTTGGCAAACAACTGATATGCAACAAGCCGCAAATTAAAACATAGCGCTTGGAACACCATGAATGCAAAACTGTATCCTTTCCTATCCCATGTGTAGGAAGGAAAGCATCATAATTTGCAGATACAATGAAACAGTGGATTTTGACATCTTATTAAGGTTTGGACATATAATCACTCTTCAGTGTTCTCTTCAAAGAAGTCTCTGCGGAAGATAGCAGAAAATTACCATACACTGATAATGGAAAGAAGCATGTACTGAACTTCAGGCTTATGCTCTTGTTACTTGGTCCATCGCATTCTCAGTTCTTTGTGTGTTGTCTTTATGGCTTCTGGTGTTCTGAGAGTAAAGTTCCCATTCGTTTTTGGAACTAAAAGGACGTAAATAATAATGGCTGAATTCAGATATGACACAGGTTAACAATGAGTATAGAAATTCTTTACTCGTAGCTCTCAAAAGCAAAGCCAATATATTTTCCTAATATTTGCTTTTGATTTCTTTTCCAAATGTACAAGTTAGCTGTATCTGACCATTAGCTGAGGTCCAGTAGCTCTTGTGCTATATTTCTTTGTGGTAAAGTTGGGGTGAGGATTACTTTCTTTTAGTAAGGTACTTATGCAATTACCATCTCGAGGATTTTACAACTAAAAAAAAAAAAAAAAAAGAAAAATTGTATTAAGTTGCTTTTCAGTTCACAATTTGGCACAAGAAACTGATCCTAGCAAAAAGAAAGGAAAACTGTTTATGGAGTAAGAGGCACTCTCTCATCTTGAGAGGTATACCGTGGTTTATTGGTTTAAGAATTATTCAAATAGACCACTGCATTCGAGTACGTAATGGTCTCTCATCTCATGTCTGCTGCAACTTAAGAAAAAATAGTTTATTATGATGACTTCACTAAAATAGGTGTGAGAGTAATTGCCTGTTCTGTTTACTTGACAGTGACCAGATGTTTTTAAAAAGGGATGAAAAAATCCGCCCTCAAACCACCAAAATGAAGATCGGGTATTCAAATGGGAGTTTTTAAAAAAGACATGCAGAGAGAAAAGGTCATCAATTCTTTGTACTGTCTTTGACTTTGTACTTTTTTGTATATTTGAACTCTCCCTCCCAGGATTTATTTCATATTGCAGATTTCTGTACATGAGGGGTTTCTTAAAGAGCTTGCATGTACAACCTTAAAGGTGTCCTTCAAGTCAGTAAATGTCCTAAACTTCTGTAAACAGATTAGGCTTTGTTGTTTGGTTTGGGTTTTTTTTTGTAATCTTTCTTAGCAAAGTATGGTCTAAGTTGTAGCCTATCATGTTGTTACTTAATATCCATTCACAGGTCATCTGTGGCAGCATATACTTTTACAAGCAAATCTATTGGATCATGAATATGCCTTCATGATAGTATGCAGAGATTTTCTGGGTTAAAGAAAAAGTGATTCAGCTGTTTTGCCAGAGTCCTTTTCATAGAAGTGGTGATCATTTGTGTAATAGCTTTGCTGATGCAGCCATAAGGTCTTAGCCTTGAAACATCCCAGGTTTTACCTGCTGTTTCCCAGCTAACCAAATCCTTCATTTGGTTATAGCAAAGCTGGGCTAAGAGCACTGTTGTTGGCAAAGATCTCAGTCTTAACAAGAAGCTGTAGCAGCTTAAGATACTGTTTTGTCCAGCTGTTTGGCTGCTCTAACCCCACAGCACAACTGGTAGAAGAAACATGCTAATGCTCCACAGCCGTATCTCTGCAAAATCCAGGGGCTTAGTTTACACCATTGCAGTCATTGATAAACACATCTAAGTCTCATAGATTGTTTGCCTGGGTAAGCTCAGCACAAGTCCTCTGTTTAAGGGGAATGCCCTCTCAAATCTGCTGGCAAAGTTGTCAAAATGAAATGGATATTTTAAATAGTAAGGCTGTGCCAACCTGGCTTGTTTGATTGGAGTGGATTAGGTTGGGCTGTTTGCACAAGCACTGCTTTGCTGGCAGGCGAAAAGGATGTGTGACAGATGACTGTGGAAGTGTGCTACCACCTGGGGTACAGTGGGCACTGCTTCCACAGGTACAGCACCAGTAATGTAACCATGTCAGCATGGAGGGTTGTCACTATTTTAGGGAGGCTCTGTTGGCATTGGTATAGCAGGAGCTAGGGCTCTAAAGTAAAATCATCTTGTGAATTGTCATGGAGACAGTGGACAGTATGGAGAAGGTGGTGAAGGAAACATCTGAAGATACTGTAGATATTGTGTCAGTGGGTTTAGAGTACACAGAGTACATAACATCCTTAATAAAAACTAGTTAGTTCTGAAACTTACACTTTAATGTGGGTGCAAATGCATGCTATGAGTAATATCTGAGCAGAATGACTTTAATTTCACTGGAAAACCTTTCCATCTGGTGAAACAAGAAACTCTTCCAAAACACATCAGTAAAAAGTTACTCCGATGTATCGTGTGGTGGTTTAAAAGATCTCAGTTCAAATTCTGGCAGTACCATGAGTTCCCAATGAATTGGTATCACTCATCATACCTATAAGGAATCCAGTGTATTTTGGCTTCTGTGAGTCTGACCAGTTGGTACTGTGAACATGTCATCTTCCAACTCAGCTACCTTGGCTGAATAAACTGCTACCCTTCAGGCTACTTGGAGGTATCTGTCATGCATCCTGCCAGCAGACTTCTGCTATTTCAGATCTGCCACTTAAGCTGCTCATGTCATTACTTCTTAGCCTGTTTAAGGGGAAAAAAGTGCCTTTATTGCCAAAATCTGCTACTATATATAGTTGTATAAGCCAGTTTAGCTCACTGACTGAAATTAAGGAGGGAAGAGTAACCACTTATTCTGGTACAGCTATATCTGGAAGAGGATATGCCCATGGCTTTCCAAGTCAAGAGCTGGCTTTAACTAGTTTGTTTCAGAAAAGCTTATGAAAAATACACTGTCTTACAAGATGGAAATCTGTAGAGGGCTGTGGGATTGTCAGTAGGGAGAGATAGCAGCAGGCATGAAGCACGTTTCTGGAGTACACAGACCTTCGGTATAGGATTGTTCTTCATGTAAAACGTGTTTGATTTGTCAATGGCCATCTTCCCATAGAGCTGAAAATGGGTTTTGAACTGGGAAAATTACAGTAGCCTCTTTTTCTGAAAGATTCATTTCCTTGTCAGTTGCAGTTTTCTACTGATATAGTCTGAAGTCATCCTCTCTGGTCTGTACAGGAGTATTGGTACAGCGAGCGTACACTTGTAAACTTGCTGTTTCCAGCCATTGCCTCAGGGTTTCTTCACAACCAAAAGGTGGAAATGGCAACTTGAAGAAACAGTCTGATTTGTAGCCAGGTTTTCAGGCCTTTCCTCCTTTAGGTTAGTTAAACCCTAAGCTTGTGGGGCCCTTCCTCCACTTGGTCCCACTGAGCTGGGGTCTCTACCATATCTCTCAGTAGTTCTTGCTTTGAAAGGGTGATCTTATTACAAGGAATAGTGATGTTATTTGACAAGCCATTATTATGCTCATTGAGTTATCTGTTCTCTTCCTTTCCAGCTTCAAGATCACTCCCAAAAAGTGCTAACAAATGTATTAGGAGCTCCTTAAAATTAGTTTAACATGAAGAAGCAAATATACTCAATACTGTTACTGGTTTAATGCAGATCAAGATAATATTCTCACCTCATTCCCAAAGGCCTTGAAAGGAATAATGCAATTCTGTGCTGGCATCCACACAGATAAAAGGTTGTATAATTACATTATGTGGAAACTACTGCAAGCTGCTCCTCTTTTCCCTTTCATTTAAAAAACATTTTGAAGACACTAATGCTGGAGGGAAGGGGACTTGACATCTGAGCATTGGGAAATTTTTTCTTGGCCATGCGCTCTTCCAGAGTGTGGAACTGTGGTTTTATTTTGGGAGATGAAAAGCCAGAAGAACTGGATGAAGGCTTAGAAAGACCTCTCGGGGGCATAGAGTGGTTAATTTGCATTCCTGAAATTCTTGTGTTGTCTGGAAGGAATCAGTTGATAATTTCTTTCAGGCTGAGGTTTCTGTTGGGCAGGATGGGACTTGTTCAGATATAGGTGTTGCTGTTCAAACTGAGGTTAGAGAGTACATGATACATGAGAGAAGCCCCCTTTGCAGCAGCCCTTGTGCATCGAATTTCAGCCTACCCTCAGAAAACTTCTTGACACCATCAGCTGGCTGGTTACATGGTGGGGTCTTGTCTGGAGACCAGTTACAGATTCTGTTTTATCAAGTGCTAAGTCTGACAGGACCTCAGTAGAGAAAATATTTGAACCACTCATTGAGATGTCTGTAGGTATAACATGTCCTTGGGCACAAATTCTCCTCTGGAGCTGAAGACACTTTGCTTACTTATTTGCATGTTTATGTAGATAAAAAACCTAAACAAATGATAACTGCCAGTTGTAGATTAAAAAAAAATAGTCCTCCAGAAGATAAAGAGGATTGGGTTCAGCCTGCTGGTTATTCGCAGAGTCTTTGACTGCTCTTCAGCCTGGTACTCCCATTTTCATACTTGGGCATCTGCTAAACTTCTAAGTTAGAGCTCCACTTCCTGTTGCAACAGAAAAGTACAGGTTTTGTGGAGGTGGAAGGGACATTATGATTTGTTTTTCTAGGTGTTTTTGTTTTTTCTTCTCTTCTGAGATGAGATGTCTTTTGCTACAGCTATCTCTTTAACCTTGGTGTACATTGCCACTGCTTAGAGAACAGCTTTAGTATCACAGCTCCTCAAAACGGATACCTTTTAGATTGTAATAGATGTCCCCTGGAGCTTGGCAATGGGAAATGAATTGGATTTTTCATGTTTGGAACTGTTGACCCATGCTTTAGATCAGTGAAGGCTTTGGCTGAGTCTTCCTCTTTTCTCTTTCTCACATTTAGTCTGTGTACAGGTAACTCAGCTCACTATTCGCATTTCTTTAGCTCTTTTTGGAGTGCCACACAGTACAGCTGTCTGCCTTCTCTAAAAGAAAAAAAAAATCCATTCTTAAACTAGATGCATATAATATAGTAATGTAAGTGGTTACCATGAACAGGAAAGTGAACAAATCCCAGTTAGTGTAAATGTTCCTGCTTCTTGGTATCCTCACCTGCTGAGAAACATCTAACTTTCCTCAGTGATATGGCAGATTAAGTGCTTAGCATTTTTCCCCCTATGTATTTTGCATAAAGAAGCATAAAGTGCATTCAGATTGTCTAGTTAATGAGATACTACTCTGAGAGCACTGCTCTTCACTACTGAGTAGCCCACACATCTTGCCACGTATTTGGTGTTTGTGTGTCTAAAAGGAACAGGATTTCAGAGGATTCTTTGAAGGATTGTGCTGATAAGGAGACTGACATCCCGATCTTATGCTGAAATATATCTTATTGTTTCAGCTTTTGACCCAGTAGTCTCTAGTACCTAGATACCACTCTGAATTACAGGGAAGGTTGGTATCTTCAGTATTTTCTGTGGCAGGTTGACTGCTCAGTATAAACTTGAGGCTATTGGATTCCTCCTTAAATTAGCTTTCTACCAAAAAGCTGCCTTACTGTGTGTTAATCAGAATCAGTAAGTATTAGCATACTTTTCATAAGGGACATGAAAAGCCTGTTGCTGCAGTTGTGGTTAAAAATAACCCCAAACTTGCCAGATGACTCGTGACCAGGTACATTCTCATGCTGACTTAATCAGGCTAGTATGAGCACCTTCATTTTCTTTAGCCTTGTCTACCAGATAAGAAGAGCGTTGCTCAGTGTAATGTTGCATGCAAATCCAGAGACCACCTGCTGTTCCTAAACACAGCGATTTCAGATAACTTTGAATGAAGCTTGCCAGAAATCTAGTAGTAACCAGAATAAAAGAAACCCTTGTTTTGGTCAACCAGTTCAGCTTTTTGAATCGACATAGACTAGGAGTTTCTAATCCCTCTGGTGATAGTGGTCTGCCTTCTAATTTTAGTCTCCTTCAGTTTGCAGTTAACTTGTAAAGCACAATAAACCAGTGGGGAAAAAAAATCCGCATTTTAAAACAGTTTTTGAAGAACAGGGTAGGCATGAGTCATACCTGTCCCTGCAGGCTGCAGAATCGCTGTCAACAGTTAGCTGGGAAGAAGTGTATTTAAACTTAGTTCTTGCCAATTTAAATCACTTTATTCAAAAGCATGAATGAGGTAGTAGTATTCCATTAAGACTGTTCTAATCAAATTTTAATGAGGAAATATATTTATACAAGCAGCAAATGAGCTCTTCCCAGTATTTTCTTTATAATAAAATATTCCTAAACGTTATCTGTGATTAAACAAGGGACAAAAATGAACATTTTCCAGTTTGTCCCAAGGGGGAATTCAGTGTACAGCTGAGACTGGATTTAAATAACTGCATAGAGATAGAATTTTTAGTGAATAAGCGGATGATCTGATCAGTGGCTTGTAACACGTTTTGTTGGAGGTAGATAGTAAAATGGGGACTGTTCGGATCTGGTCTGTTTTCAAGGCACTGGTTTGTTGTGCATATGGAATTAGACTAAAGGGCAGGGACCACACAATAGGCAAAGCTTATGTTGAAGGTTAAAGTACAAGGAACCTAATGGTAGTCTACACTTTGATCTTTGCCAACTTTCTGACCAGAAAACTGAGACTTCTGCTAAATACCAGACTGCAGACTGGTGCTCTTGTACTCCTCCCTCCTGCTTCCCTTTCCCACTTCATTCAGTCTCCCCCTGTCGCATCAGCAGGCCTACGATATATAGCAGGATTTCTTTTTCCATTTCTGTGAGAAAGATTGGCATACATAAACTGGTTTGGCACTGACTGAATATTAGAGATGGAATATGATAATAAAAGGAAAGTGGGCAAAAAAAAAACCCTAGAGATTTGTCAGAACATCACTTTAGCAATTTTATAACTAATAACATGCTTTAGCAGTTGCTTTCAGTGGAAGAGAAGGAATAGGAATTAGGACATATATTTGCACAGGTTTTATTCCAGTGTCTTTAATTCCTCTTCTCATGTGCTAATGTCAAATAATAGTTTGGCATCTTTCTAGCGTATTAAAATAGTTTATGTCCCTATACAGCCGACCACATTGGTGACGTGGACTAGTCCTAGACATCTTTCTTTGTACTATTTTATTGGTTTCATTTTTTTGCTAAGGCAGTAACATTAGATGGGCTATGCTTCCTTCAGTAATTGGATTTGTGAAATACTAAGAGTCTCCATAACGTTACAGACTTTAAAACTATGGTTGCCATCTAATTTTGTGGTTACAATGAATTGAACAGCAAGCCAAAAATTTCTGAAATCTCTAATTTACTCCATCCTGTCTATAAATAATGAAATTGTGAGTTTCAAAACCCAGGAATTTAGATAACCGAGTTGCTCTTTATCCCACAGCAAATGGATTGGTTTAAGGAGCACATCAGTTGCCTCACACTGAACTGGCAAGTTGACAGAAGTTTTGCAGACATTGTTATAATATGTGATGGCTGATGTTATGTCAAGGTTGCACTATGCAGGTTTCCTTGAGGGTAGAAATGAGGTTTTTTTGACTTGTAATCTTTTAATTCAATTATAAATGTTACATCTTGATAAAAGAAGTATAAGATTTTGCTGAATAAAATGCTTTCCAAAAAGAAGCTTAGACACAGCAGTGGACAGGTATGGCCCTTTCCTTTTTTATGGTATAGTGTTTAGGTTTCATACAGGTAGCACTGTGTTTGAAAATGTCTCTGACACACTATGAAATGTGCCACCTTATTTCATGCTTTTTTGCATTCGATGGGAGATCTCTGTTAGGAATGTCTGCTCTGGGCTCGAATGTATTAGAGGTATTTATCCCTAATCTTACCTAAATGGTGCTATATTCAGTGTGAAAAAAGGGATTTGCAATTTGGATGAGGGACTACTTACCCTAAATTATGCAGTGCTGTGTTTCTGGTAGAGGCAGGCAAGCTGTTGTACAGTTTCTAGACTGGAAGCACCTGTTCAGGGAAGAGTTTTGTTTAGATGGGGCAGGTTTCCTGACCTGCTTGCTCTGCCTGTAGCCCCTTTTGACATGAAATTGCACAGCATACGGTTAATGACAGTGGGTTAGAAAGGCTTCAAAGCATCTGACGTGACCCTGGCATGCCTAGCATTCTTTTCTGCTGTGCAAAGGTTTGGCATTAATTCCTCTGGGGCGGAAAGAATGTTTTCAGGAGAAACCAGCTCATGCAGCTCTCCTCAGGCCTCTGGAGAGGGTAGAGTTGTCATGGCAGTAAGTCATGAGGATTTGTGGAACATGAGTAAATCCCCTTCTTTGTGCACTACTCTAGGCATGGGTTGTGGTGAGAAAAGGAAGCTGGATCAAGCAGGTATAATGTGTCATTGTCCCCTTTATAACCACTGCTGTCACTTACCAGTAGGGCAGTGTGTGTGTCATGGGAAAATGACCATTTGTGTGTACCAGAAACACTTGGGGCAGTGAAGAATGTGTCCCACCAGGTCCTGAGCAGACTGACCTGCACTGGAGCACGCTGTAGCCAAAGGCAGTGTTGGCAGAGCTGCATCTGCCCCATATTGGCTGCTTCCAGGTGTGCTGCAGATGTGGCCTGGTGTGGGAAGAGAAAAGCTAAATATTCTCTATGCCCTGCAGTCCACACACACGCCCCCCTTGCTGATGCTTGGACATAGTATAGAAAACAGCCTCCCCTGAATTCAAGAGAAGGAGAAAACATGGAAGAGGATGGAGAAGGAAAGGGGTAGTAAAGTGGGACAGTAAGTCTTAGACTGAGATGTCATGGAGAGGACAGGAGTGAGGAAACAAAAGTGAGAATTGCTGGGCGAGGAGACTGATACAGGGAGCAGCGGACAGAGGAGTGGAGGACCCTGCAGCTGGTGATTACAGAGAAGTGAGGAATAAGGAAGTGACGGGGGGAGCCCAGGAGATTGATGCACATTCAACAGACCATCCTGTTTCGTTTTCTAGTGCTGTTGCACCAAGGATGGCATCCTGCTGTATTTCTCACCACTAGTTACCTGCAGCAGCGGGGGCTTAGGCTGTACCATGCCACTGGCATGCTGAACAGGGAGTCGCTGTGTTGCCAGATGATGGAGAGGGGGTTGGAACTAAATTCCCTTGACATCATAAAATTCTGGATGCCGTGCCTAAAATGTTCACAGGTTTGCCTTTGCAGACTTGATGCATGTGCACAAACGGGTAAAGATGTATCTTAAATGACAACCTCAGACACTCTTTTTTCCACAGAATCTGTCTCTTATTTAGTATGCACCATGCACAAGGCTGTCTTAGTAAGCAGCTTTTCAGGAGTGAAAGCATCTTACACCTGTCATTTCAAACTCCTTTGAATGCTTGGGTTTGTAACCTTTAATACTCTCCTTAGGTAACGCAGGTGAGGAAAGAGATTTGACATTTTTAATAGTTTTTTTTCTTCATATTGTTCCTAATTCCTTCTGGTATAATCTATAATTCCAGGAATTCTTCTGTCTGTAGCCTAAAGGCTCACCACTAACTCCTTATCATTCTCATATACCACAAGTAAGGGACAACAGCTATTTTGTAAATAGGTTTCTGTAGACTATGCCAGATAAGTAAGCACTTCTCTTGGCAATCAAAATTAAACTCTCTCCAAAGACAGTAAAAATGGAAAACTTGACAGAAAACAGGCAGTAGATACCAGTGCTCTATTTGTATTCAGTGCAAAGGATGTATGTTTTAGAAAGCCTTCCAAGTCCAAATAGACTTTTCTTTTTCTGTACAAAGGTGATTTCCCAACCTGCTTATATTTAAGTGAAAACAGTTTGACCGCTGGTGTTCAAAAGCAGAAATGCACGCTTCACCAATTTGGAAACATTCTTGTCAATATAAACAAAACCAGCTCAGCTTTATGGTTGAAATACTGTAAAAAAGATCTGATATCCATTAGGCTTGGGTTTGGTTATGTTTCTTTTTTTGATGTTGTGGTCAATATCTGTTGGTCAGCAAGAAGGGCTTGTGCTTTGTGCTGCTATGGCAGGATTTAATGAGAGTCTCAAGTGCATGCTTTTCTGACTTTATGGACTGTGTCACAGGCGGGATCTGTAAAGTTACTATAATAGGAATATAAGAGAAAATTACTAAAAATGGAGCCTGGGGTGATATTTTAGAAAGCAACATGTAAGCACCTAAAGAGTGAGGTGTGCACTGCTATCTTTGTATTGTCCCAGACGGAATACTCTGTGCTCAAGTGGCATCTGGTTGCTGCTGCAGCGGCCCCTGCCCTTGGCTTCAGTGGTATATAAGGATATCCAGAAGAGCTGACCAAGGGAGGAACCCAGCTGGGATGCATGGTGCCATCTGCCTCCACAGAGCAAGAGTGGGTGCCAGTGGGTTGGAGGGGCTGTTCCGTGGGGCAAGGTGACATGAGGCTGGCTGGCCACAGCCACCTGCACAGCATCACTTGGGCTTGTGCAGGATGCAGCATGCAAGGTCATCTCTTTGGGGAAATTTGGGGAGGTACTTTGGTGTCTGAAGCAACGGCTGCTGTGTCTCAGAAGCACAGCCCTGTTCAATGTGAACTTGAGTGATTAGCACAGCCATTACTGCATCTATAAATAGAATTCATCTTACAATATATTAAGTTTAATGATATAATAAATAGATTACAGTTAACTTTAATGGGAGCACAATGAATGGAGATGCAGTCCTTATGAAGATCTGCTGCCATTAGTGAATGTTTTGCAAGATGCATTATATGTAATACCTTTTCTTCCTTTGAAAAATGAATAATCTAACAATACTGAGGAGAAACAAAACAAAAAAGCAACTTGTAATGTTCCTGTTGCATGGAAAATGGTCAAGTACATGAAAGTGCGGGTTGCATTAGCAACCTTAACTCTGCTCCTTATGAATATGCATTATGAAAAATGTTTATTATATGATAACATTGCTAGCTTTAAAACAAACCATACAGGATTTCTCTGTAGGAAGCTTGCATGTGGTTACTGTCACAGGGAATTAAAAGCAATGTGAAGCCTAGCTTCACTAATATTTTTATTTTCAATTTTCTTTAACAAGGAAAAAAAATGCTTTGAGAAGAAAATATTTTTGATTGGGTTTAGGGGTTCCTTTCGGTGAAATAATACACAGTTCTAATGAGACAAGCTCCCTGGAGTTTTAACATGACGTGTTTAAGGAAGGTTGACATTATACCCCCTGCCTGTGGTTCACCTTGTTGTGCTTGTTTTATGGTGAAACTTTAATATTTGAGCATCCATTTCCATTTGACAGAGACTTAAGTATGTTTGTCAATGCAAATAAGTCTCTGTGGTAGTAATGCAGCACTGAAGGTTGGGAGGACAAAACCTAAACCCCAGTTCCTTGCCATTTCAACTGAGGCTGTAGTTTGGCAAGCAATCAAGGTAGTTCTTCGGGGGGCTTGAGGAGGTTAAAAAGGCAAAGCAGGCTGTACCTCTTGCTATGCTGGCATGGACATCTGCATGGCTCTTCAATGGGTGAGATGAGGAATCTGAAGCGGCTGACAAATAGCCTGGCAAAAAAGTCAGTTGCCAGCCTTGGTTGACCACACAGCCCTACAGTGAAGGCTGTGGTAGCACACCGGAGAAGGTGACATAGTCATAGAAATGAATGGCCAAGGGCAGCCACAGGTGCAGGGACTGCCTGTTCCTCAACAGTAGTTGTGCTGACTTAAATGCACATCAAACTATAGCAGAGAATGATGCCTCTAGGTGTAAATAATAGGCTTATGCTCTCTGCATGGGACGCTCAGGTCACAGCTCTTCATACCTTTTTCTCAGTGGTGTAGCTGGCCCAGGAAGTTAGCGCCCTGCCTGTGAATTGCTCATTTGCTTCTGGCTCAGTTGTTTGTGATGGCATGGTGGAAAATGAAGCCACTAACTGGTTCTAAAAAAAAAACAACCCAGAGGGAAAAACTTAAAACCATTTCTCCTCACCTCACCTAATGAATCTGGTTTACAGAGCATTTCTATGGATGTTTGTTCCTGTAGAAATAAGGGCAAGAGCCATTCAGGGGTGGGAATGAGCAGCTGAGACTGGGGACATCCTAAAGCTGGTGTTGCCACCAAGAAACAGTGTGTGGAACTGTCCTCTTCATATAAACTGGCGTGTGATAGCTTTGGCTGTACTTCAAAATAGCCTACGCATCAAAGCATATGTTGCAAGTTCTGTGCCCAACTACAGGCAACCAACAAAGAGGACAGGAAGTATGACCTTCAGAGGGGAGTTCTGCTCTGCTGGAGACATGGTGATGCCATATTATATTAAGCCTGTCTTTGCAGTCTCCCTGCTCTTAAAACAATTTGAAGCTTTTTCTTAACATCCTGTGCTGAAGTCTGTAGCATACACTTTATGTAGAAGTCCTTTTCAACTCTATTTTTGCAGCCATTAACTAGCACATTTTTAATATATTTTAAAACTTAATATTTTTTAAAAAAGGCAAATGTTAAAAGGAAGTGGTTTAATGCAAATCTCTGCTGCAGACATATAACTTTAAAAACAGTGTTTGTAATCAGATTCACACTATTCTAATAAAATCAGGCATTATTAAGAAATATTAATCTGATTTTTCAGTTGCTATCTACGCCATTACCTTCCCTGCAAAAGCAAATCTTAGGGGTATTTAGAATATTGTTTAACTACATTACCTTACTTTGCATGGAAATAATAGTAATGTGTGGGAAATTCCAGTTTGAAAGCAGTCTTCAAATGCTTTGCCAAGAAGCATTATGCAATTAATAAAACAATGCAGTAATACCTATCGTGCTTTGTAGCACTTATTCTCCACTCAGGTAAGCTTTAGAAGACTTATTCCAATTTATTGTAGTGCCAGTGTGTCCTTCCTTCCATAATAGTTCCTGTGGCTTTCCCTACTCCATCCCGAACCTGAAGTTTATCAAATACTGCAAAAATGTGTCATTGGTCAGGAAGCTGCTGATCAGTATAAACTGTAATGTGCAGCATTGTGTTTGACTTGTACTGCACAGGATCATAAGCCTGTATTTCTTTCTGTAACGATGTTGAGGGAAGCATGCTGGAGTGGTGCTTTGTAAGCCTGCTGCAGGCATTGTAAGCCAACTGAGTAGAAATTCCTCAATCTAAACTGCTTCCAAAGAGTATATCTTCCTTCATACTCAGAACGTAGCAGCTGATGGTCACAAACTAGTGCACTTAAATTAATTTCTTCCAGTCTGTTCTGTTACGTCAGTACTAATTCTATGTTCTGCACAAACACAGGTACACCTGTGTGATAAAACAGCCTTAACGGCAGTGCCTAGCCCAAGCTGAACGAGGGGAAACCATGAGAACATGGGAATTCCAAGATCCCAGTGGGTCACTTGTTTCATTTCATCATCCATTCAGAAAGAAAAAGGAAGATCTGACAATAATAGTGGTGCCCTTTTGTAGCGGAAAGGCCTGCCCTGCATTACTTTGGAACATGTTTAGCACTTGCTATCGTACGGCAGTTTGTTCTTCTCTTCTAAGACTTTCTATACAATTTAGACTCTAGCATCTGCCCTTCTCATCGACTGAATGAGGAACTTAGGCTTTTAAATGTAGGTGCGTTAAGCTAAGCTGTAGTTAAATGTCTAAAGCAGATGGCAGAAGTACCTCTCTGTGGGCCCAGATTCTTGCTTGAATGGGAGCATTTGGCAAATTAAATGAAGTATGTGGTTGGATGAAGAGGTCAAATGTAGAAGACAAAGCGTTGGCTGCTGCAGCTGCCCAAACTAGATTACCAAGCAGAAGGGAAGTGTTCAAAACCTAAGTGGGTCTAAATTTCAGAAAGGGAAAAAGAAGCGTGATTATCCTTCTCTGGTCATCTTCACTCTCTCCAGGGTAAGGCTTGCACAGCTAAGGATTTGGCCCCACTTGATTACAGTGTTTGGTTTCCCTGGTGGGAAAAAATGCAATCCTATTAGACAACACACAAAAATCCCTGTGAAATGTTTCTAAAGGAGTCAGTCTGCTAAACGTCTGCTAAATGTGCAGAGTACACAGAATCCCTTCTGGCACTGTTGTGAATGATGCATTTACCAATATTAATGGAGATACCAAACCATATTGCTCCGCAGTTCCTCCTGCACACATTATGCTCCTAACACGCATATGTGTATGTGAAATGCCAAATACGGTTTTTGCATTCTGTGGTTTAACCACCAGTGTACTTCCACAATGCTGACTGGTCATTACCACAGCCAGACCATCCTGTGGGCTCTCAACTCAAAAATGTTTCTCCAAGTAAAAAAAAAACCAAGAAAAATGTTGGTTTTTTTGGTCTGTTGCACTGTAATCTCTGTTCTTCTGGGGATTATACAGCTCTGCGGGTGATTTCTGTAATTCTTTCTAGTCTTTCATTAGAAGTAATAGACGGTCTTAATTACAGCAGGCCACATGACAAACTGGTAAAGGTGCTAGAAATGGTGCCAACAGGATAAGAATTGGATGGTGTGAATTTTTTTTTAATTAAGAGCTGGCAGAACTGACGGGAAATAGGATTGGAGTCCTGTCCACTGGAAAGTGTGTCATTTTGGTACAGGCGTTTTTGTAAATGTCATGAATTTGATGCTGTTTATGGTTTGAGAAACTTGAAAAATCATCTTAAGCGTAAAATAAAGCCAGCCTTTGATGTTGAATGTATCAAATAGAGAAAGAAGTACAGCAACACTTGATTTTTTTTTTCTCTTGGCATTGTGTTATCAACTGTAGCCTTCCTCAGTGTACCTTGATTTACTTCATACCATTAAGTATTCTTAGACCACATTAAGTTACTGCAGTAAGGATTGTTGCATATGTCAGTAGCGATGTAAATTATCATCTCTGCTACTTGCTGTGAGGCCCTAAAAAGCATCTGAGGGGCTGGGATCTTATTCCCCCACCATTGTATTTTCCTGGAAGGCACAGGGTAAAGGTGCTCAGCCTTCCCACGTTCGCCAGGTCCCCGCTACTTAAGTCATTTCTTACAATTGAGTGTTTGGTGTATTCATGACACAACTTACCTGAGGACAGGGAAGTCCTGAAAAGGAAAGGAGAAAAAGAGAAAGCCCTTTCTAGACAGTAACAGTAACCTAACAGTAGGTGCCCTCAGCCTCTACTGGAGCAGGTTCCACTCCATCAACTGTGGAGGGCCGAAGCTGTGGTTAGGCGTTTTTGGGAAGAGCAGGCACCCAACTAGAGTGGTCTTGCAACTACCCAGATACTGTCAAACTTAGTTGGAGGTAGAGAGGATGCTTCTTTGTACAGAATCAAAAGCTGTACCACGATAGGAGAAAAATACTAAGTGAGAGCCATATCCGTATGGAAAGGCAGACTGCTAGATAAAAGATGTTCACCGTTCAAATGTCAAAATCTGTCTGTGGTATCTGTTTCTAAAATAAGGTAAACCCCAAAACCTTTTGTGCCGAATAAGCACCTGATATTCCAAGTTTTCTTCTAGTAGCTAATGATTGTTTGGATTACTACATGGGTCCTGACTGAGGCAAAGAGATTAACAGTTAAGTCGGTGTTTTTCTACCATGAGAGAATATCTGCCAATCATTATCAAAAGAGAAGGGATCGGCAATAGTAGTACTCTGAAAGAGAGGAAAACAGTAATTTCTAATTATTATTCAACTCATTGACTGTTTACTCCAAAGCACGTTTCGTTCCAAAGCTAAATCTCTCTATGCTGTCAGGTTCCGCTTGCCTTTCGGCTGGGGAGAGGATGATCCCTGAGGATTTCCTGCCAGTGCCCACTGTGGTGCTAAAGGAAGGGTGTTTCCCCCCTGCACTGAGTGCGTTCACAGACTGGTGAAGGGGCAGAGAGAACTGTGAACATTACATTGCATTATGCATGCATGTGTATGAAGTATTTTGAAATCTCCCCAGCAGTAATGTTCAATTCTTTCTGATGATTTGCGTATTAATTTCCTTCCTGTGATTATTTAATGTGTATATGCAGCCCATGTAGGTTTTTCCCTTCCCTTTTGCATGCGATGCGCTAGCAAAGGAAGACAGTAATAGTCTCCAGGGATGTGCAGCTCTGTTCATATCTGAGGTATGAAGTCAACCCAAGACCATTTTGTTCTCATAAAATATACAGCACTGCAGTTTAATGGGTAATGGCATAAATGCCAAGATTTGATGGGCAGAACCATTTTCACTGGGAGACGAGACTATGAGCAGTCAGTGTTGGAGGGAGATCTGTAAAACCGTACTTAAGCAAATTTTGCGTGCTATGGGGGTGGTGATTTTGCTTTATCTGAGTGTGCTAACACCGGGCATGCTTAGCTATTATAAGGTAATAATACATATGAGTTGGGCTTTTTAAATGCAAACGGGAAGCTGACAGGTTTTACAGAAAGTAATTCCACTCCTTTAGATGTGTGTACTTTTTCCTACTTTTCTTGTAATGCTCTGGGTGATAAAAGATGGTTTCCCCTCAGGTTGACAGGAACTGACTAGATGTTTGCTTCTGTTTGAGCACATCGGTCTCAAGGGCTGCTGAGCCACTCCAGTTCCCACTACACCTGGGGAAAATCAGTGGGGAATGTGGCAGCTCCACATCATGTGCTGGGTATGGGTATGGGTATGGGTATGGGTATGGGTATGGGTATGGGTATGCTCTGCTCCTCACTTGGGCTCAAAGGCTCAAAACTTTGTGGAAGGGGAAAAAAATACGAACTGAGAAAATCTGCAGAAACTGGAATCCCCTTGAGTTAAAAAAAAAAACAAAACCAAACCCAAACAAGCTGCCAGGCTGCTGTGCTGATTGCAGGTATCTGTCTGAGAGCCCAACCATATGTCAGGAACCACAGTGCCCTTGAATCAAACCGTAAGGGTGAATTGAACGGATTTGTTGATGCGCACAGAGTATGAGACCGAAAAAGGAGCGTTACTTTAGCAAGTAATTACCCGGGGCTTTCCCTATGCTTGCGCTGAAGCACAGGTGAGAACCCTTCACGGGATTTGAAGACCCGAGCTAAAATGGCTTGGTGTCGCCGGAGGGTTGGCTTTAAGGGAGAAGGGAGCCACTCTGCGCGCAGCCGGCTCCAGGTGCGCGGGGAGAGGAGGGGAAGGGGAGGGAAGGCGGGCAGCCGGGGAAACCCGAGGGGAACCCGCTCCACCGCCGCTTTGCTGTGCCTTTAGTCTTTTAATGCATATTATGTAATTGTTGGATGCGGGTCTTAACAACTCTGCTGTCCTCCAGCCCCGTTTATGCCATTGTCTAGCCAACAGAGGGTATTTCAGCATCTCCCCACATCCACACCCCCTCCTCCCCTGGTGAAACTGTATTTCAAATTATTCTAACATGAACCGCACTTTTGAAGGACTGGTTTGCATCCGTTCACGGAACGCATTCACGTACGAGTCCAGCCAGGCACGCTGAGGGCGATGGTGTAATTATAATTAGTGGAAATGAGCTTGTTTTGCTCCCGCTTGGAAAACCGTGAAGCGTGTGCGGCACCGGCAGTAGCGGGGGGGGCAGGTCCCGGTCTCCGACGGGAAAAGAAAAAGGGGGGGGAATAAAGGGAGGGAAAGGTAACCCCCACTCACTGAGTGCTGTTTTCATCCCGCACCCCCCACGTTCACCACCCCGTTCCCCGGGGTGGGGCTGGCAGCCGGAGCCCGCGGCTCCCTCCCGGCCGCGCAGCCCGCAGTGCCGCGCCGCCGCTGCGGAGGGAGGCGGGAGGGGAGGGAGGGAGGGAGGGACGGGGGGCGGGAGGAGGGAGGAAGGGAGGCGGGCAGCGAGCGAGGGAGGGAGGACGGGCGGGCGGGCAGGGGGAGCCGGGCTCCGCACGGCGCAGGCAGGGCAGGGCCGAGCAGAGCCGGGCCGAGCCGCGCCGCCGCCGCCCGCCGTGCCCGAGCATGTCGGCGCGGGAGGCGGTGACCTACCTGCCGGAGAAGGGGCTGTACTGCCAGCGTCTGCCCGGCCGCCGGGCCCGCGGCGCACCGCAGCCGCGCAAGGGGAAGCGCGCCGACACCATGGGCTTCTACGGCACCCTCAAGATGATCTTCTACAAAGTGAGTGGCTGCCCACCCATCCGCCCCGGCTACGCGCCCGCGGAAGCAGGGAGGCGGACAGGGAGGGAGAGACGGGCGGGGGCTGCGGGAGGAGCGCATCTTCCGCGGTGCCGCTCCGCGCCGGCGGAGACGTGCGGCGGGCGCGGGGCTGAGGCTGCGGTGTGCGGCCGGGGAGAGCTGCCAGCGCTCGGCGGCGGGTGGCGATGCGGAATACGGAATATGGAATACAGTTCGCTGCCCCTCTCAGTGTTTTTTTGATATGCTGCAATCTCGGTTATTTGGATAAATAAACGCTGTCTGAAGGAGCGGTGTTTCCCAGAGGCAGGTTAAATAGTGACGGGGGTGTTTGCTCTGCGGTTTCTGTTTTTCGGTTCCACAGACGCCTTACCCATGTCTAAATCTTGTCACCAGACGTCTCTGCTGTAGAGAAAGTTTTATCTTCTTCGTGTGGTAAATGGCATTTTTGACCGTGTATTTACTTAGCACGTTCTGAGATGCTGGAAGTCTGGCGGTGCAGTGGATCCCATGAGAAAGTTCCCTGAAATACCTGAAAAAAGCCCCAAACCAACCGAAAGAAAAGGGTAAAATCATTGTTAGGCAGTGGAATAGGAAACTGCATATTATTTATTCTGCTACCGCACAAGAGTAAATCCCTACAGCTGCTCACTCTGCTTGCTGCAGGCTTCCTACTTCTTATTTTAAGGTGTGCTTTTGGGAAACCGCATCTCCCTCTTGTGAGAAGCAGAAGAGGGATGTGATGATGATAACCTCTCAGGAAGGCAGGCTGGAAATAAATCTTTCCCTTGAACAAGAAAAATCCTGTCTGAGAAGTCTATCACGAAATCTGAAATTAATGCTCAAACATCGTATTTATGCTCCCAGTAATTTTGGTGGCTCACTTGCTTAGCCCAGCGATGAAAGCTCATACCCAATTGTTTTTCAGGGATGCTCGCATCTGGTTTTCCTGGGGGAAGCACCGGGGGCTGCTCTTCCTGGGGCGTGGGAAGCGGGGAGGGTGAGGTTGGTGGTGGTTCAGCAGCGCTCAGGGCGGTTCTGGCTGAATGCTGCTCGGGTGAAATGCTGTGGAGTGTCCCATGCGAGGCATGGGCAAGGAGACACAGCCACAAGGCAGGCTCCTCTGGCTGCCCTGTAGCTGCTGCGGTAAAAATGAGACCAGTTAGTCATAGTTAGCTTTCCTTTGGAATGGCTAGTGAGACGAAACACGAGATCTTCAGCATCTGTTTCTTGGGAAAACCATAAAGGGGTTTTAAAAGTAAAAAAGAAAAATTAATCACAACAGAAGTATATGGACCATAAGCTTTAGAGAATTGTGTTGGGGGTTTGGTGGTTTGTTCTTAGGTAGGTAGGTTGGTACAGTAAATGGTTAAAGAGCTATGGTATAACATAGCATTGAAAAAGATCAAATCAGTTGTGTCAGAAGGATGCCAACTTTTAAACTGTGTCTTAAAGATGAGATTTCGGAAAAAGGGAGCAAATGGTCAAACTAAAGGCTGGATTGTCATACGAGTGCTTCACGTATTCTGCAGCTCACAGTTGTAAACAGCAGCAGGCATTCTGCTGGCTGAAGTGTTTTGGCGTATCACATCTTAAAAAAAGAAAACCAACAAACCCTCAGGAATCGCATTTGGCACACGTACGTCTCGCCGAGTCCAAGAGCCTGTGGTTAAAGATTACCCAAATATGTAGAAAGTAATCTTTCTGTGTCTGACTGCATAAATACGGCTTTCCCTGCTCTCCATCTCTTCGGTAATTTTTGCAGACTGGCTTTCCCTTTTAGCAGCTGCCCTGCTCATTATTTCAGTTTGATCAGATCTAATTGCGGGTGACATTCAGGACCGAGGCGCAGTGGGTTTCATTCTCACCCTTCTTGTAGAAACGTCGGTTAATCCGTCAGGCAGCTTTAGAAATGTTTTCAAGATACAACTTGAAGAGAGACAAGAGAAAAAACTGGATTTGATTATATTTTTTTTTCTTGTTTCAGGCCCCAAAATGAATGTTTGGTTTATAATGCAGACAGGCTGCCTAAAATTTAACCATTTCCATGAGAGACTTAGCAATGAACCTGAACACAAAGAATGGAGAGGTTTGGTTTTGTTCTTTCCATCCCTTCCCAGGAGAACAGAGAGAGAACAGCTTAGTAAATAAACCAGCACAGAGTTCTGCACACTTTCTCACATTTGAAATTTGGATATAAATGTAATTCCAATAGATTTTGGACACTAAACCAGCAATAACATGTACATGCACTGTATAGAAGATGTATCAAATACTGTTGAAGCTAGGAACTAAAATGTTGCTTTAAATCATCTTCTGAGTGTCAACTTTGTTGAAATTCAGTATTGAAGTAAAAGGTAAAAATGGATTAATTTTACAGAATTACTTGTAAGTAAAGCTGGTCATGTCACTAAATCTGTGTTGTTACTCTCTTCCTTCACCTTACAGATGAAGAGAAAGTTGGACCATGGCTCCGAGGTCCGTTCTTTCTCTCTGGGAAAGAAGCCCTGCAAAGTCTCAGAATACACAAGGTAATTAAATGCAACACGAGATCGCCGGATCCTGATTCTTGCGTATATCCTGTCTTTCCAATTGCTAAGGCTGATTCGTGGCTCTCTTAATGTTAAAGCACTGTACAGCAAAGAAGTGGTGGTATCAGCATTCATATTTTGCTTAGTTAATTTAAATGGCATGAACTGAAGATGAGTTTTAATGAAGTAGCCAGACTTGCATTTCTTCAGTTGAGGTTTGTGTTTCATTCTAAATATAGCATACCCATTTACTCAGAGACTTTTTTGAGGACTGAAGCATTCCTGGGAATAAAATCAATCAGATTTTTAAAAAGGCACGTAATGATAAACCCTTGGACTATTACAAACTGTGATCAAATGTATCACTTTGCTATGGTAACAGGAATGAGAGAATGGAAATTTATGTAGGCAGAGCAGACCATCTGATCTTAACAGGAACACACACGTACTTGTTATCCACAGCATTAAAGCATTAGGGGTTCTAGTTTGCGTCCTTACTACTCCTGAATGGTACCAGACGCACAAACAACTGCTGCTGTTCCGGTCAGATGCTTTGTGGGGTAAAGCACTCCTAAACGTGAGCAGCAGTGGTACAACAGGGCCCTGGGTGCACACCTTAAAACTGCAGTTCTGACTGTAGAGTTGCCATAACAATCGTGCTCGGGTGTGACGCTGCTTCCCAGCCCGTTTGAGTTCACACCATCTTATGTTTTTAACCTGTAAGAAGCATCAGCCCTCCCACAGGATTACACAAACTGTCTGGGGATGTTACTTCTTCTGAACGTGCAGTAGTAGCGCTCAGTCACTGATGGCTCTTCAAAAGTAGTTTGTATTTTATTTCTCTTCCTTTAAGAGGTTTATCAGGTGATGAGTGAAAAGTTAGGACTGTGGGGAAACAGGTTCCAGGGCTGCTTTTCAGATGTGTAAATGCTGCAGTAGAGGAAAAGAGATGATGCCTTGCTGCTGAGAAGCACGTGTTGCAGCTTCTACATACCCCTCAAGTCTCAAGTTGGTAGCTTCTCCGAGTTTCTAAATGAGTCTAATGGAAGAACACTCTTGTTGGCCACCAGTTCTTCAGGTGACAGATCATTCTCTGCACTCCCGCAAAAATAGACAGTTCAGCAACTAAGGAAGTATGTGTTTTGTCAAGTGTTATCTGTCACATTCAGAGGAACCGCTGGACTTGTCCAGCTTCTACAGAAACCTGGGTGACTGTTTCAGGGGCAAGAAAACATACAGAAAAAATAAAGTACAAATAGAAAATCTTGTGCTTTAATCTCAGGTCAAAGGAAAGGGGCTTTTAGATCTTGGTTTTGACTGAGACCAGCAGAAATTGAAGTGTAACTGTTCTGCTGGGGCAGGCTTAAGGCTACATACTGCTCTGATCCAATATAAGTCAATTGTAAGAGCCTTATTTTTGGACTTTAGGTGATAGCACCTGCACAAAGATACAGCATCTCTGTACAGGTGCTGAGAATGAGTAAGCTGGAAACCCAGATTTTCTTTTAAGAATACTTTCAAATTAATGTGGTTTGGATTTTGAGCCATTATTAGCATAAAAGAATCTTTAAATAACATCCAATCCTCTCTTGTAAACTGTTTGGTTATGTTTTATTTAAATGGCATTTAGGCAAACGATGCAGTTCTTGTACCTGCTTGTTTTCCATATTCCCTAGGATCAGACACTCTTTAAAACTGGCAAGCCTGATGAACTTTCTTTGCATGTAACAGGGAAAGCCAGTAAACAAATGTCATTGAGAGGATCCTTCATCTGTGAAACAGTATTTTTATATCGGCTCCTGTTTCTGTTGTTACTCAGTAAAATCAGCAGCTAAAAATAAGCCTGTTCAAACCAATCTTTACCACTTTAGGTAAAGGCTAGGACATGCTGTGATTGTCCTTCAGAACAAGGAAGAGTAGAGCGAAATATTCATAGAGTATGTTGAGATAAATATTAAAATGAACTTGCCTTGCATTATTTGAAGCTGTTTCTGTAGCCACTGAGAAGTCAGTAAACCCCTGAAGCTCACATCTGCTTAAAAGCTGGATTCATTGTACACAAAAGCAAAAGGTTTTTTGGAGTCCCACATTGTATTTAAAATGTTCATGCTTTTGCAAACGCCACTGGAGTTTCCCCATCTCCTGCGAGGGAGCACAGCTTTGATAGGCTGTGAATGGAGTGCTTTACGTTATGTTAAAAAAAATAGAAAACCCAGTCAGCTGTATTTCTTTAGACTCCTACAATAGCAGCTTAATCCCATCTCTTCTGAAAGCTCCATCCCATCTGAATGAGCCGGTTTTTAACGTGTCAGAGTGAAAACATCAGACTGTAATTCAGAGAGCACCTTGGGTTCCTTTTCCCTTTTCACCTCACCCCCCCTTTAATTCCTGTGTCAGTCCGTCAACACGCAAACTTTAAAAGACTGCAGAATATTTCAGTGCCCAATTCCAAACCACTCAGCCACTAGAACCGCATGATATTACTAGTTCTTTGTCAACAAATTAAGAGCTCAAAACAGATACATTTTTTTTCCTGTTTGGTTATGAAGAAGCACTAGCACATTTTACATACAGGTGAGACTGAGCTCTGGCTTTGCTACATCACCATAAACATCAGAAGGCACCAGCACAGCTCAAAAGGAAGGGAAATACTCTGGCAAAGAAAGGAATAGGCAAAGCTGCATCTTCAGAGGCAACCTGCTGACCAATTAACAGAGTGGTAATCTTTCAGCCTTGAGAGGTGGTCCCGATTTTCCCTCCAGCTGGAGGATTAGCACTGCAGTGGTAGAAACTGATTTATGAAGGTGAGGGATCTGACCTCATGAGGGACCAGCAGAACCATTTTGCATGTTGCTCCTTTTGCATGTATTTAAAAGTGGTTTTAAGTAATAGTTGCAACTTCTGTGCTGGATTTTTTTGTTCTTCAGTAAACTTCTAAATCTTCAGTAACATTTCACATGTGATTATCACTGTTTGTTTGTATTGTAGTACTACGGGGCTGGTGCCGTGCTCTGCCACACCTACTACTTTTGGGGACCTGAGGGCAGCCAATGGCCAGGGCCAGCAACGTCGTCGCATTACATCTGTGCAGCCACCGACGGGCCTTCAGGAATGGCTGAAAATGTTTCAGGTAACCCGTGCTTAGAGAAATAAACACCTGGAGCAGCTTGCCTCCATGATTTAAGTGAGAGGTTGCTTCAGTAGAGCCAAATTCCTCATCCGTTCCAGAATATCTCTGTCACTGATTTTGTGGACTCTTGCAAAAGCAAATGGGCACCAGCTTTGGAGGAATTGTTGTTCCCTGTTTCAGGTAGTTACTGTAGAGACAAACAAAAAATAACTGCTTTTTCTGGTTTCTTAATAAAATAACCCTTCCTGTTTGATGCTTTTGCATCTTCTGCAAAGTCTGTCCAACATGTAATGGCTGCCTCCATGGCCTCAAGCTAAGCTTTAGCACATGGTTTGCTTCAGTGCAGGTATGGCACTAAATTTGTCGTAAGTCTGGTGCCTTCTAAGGGTAGAAATAAAACTTTAGCAAAAATAGATGAAAAAGAAACTCAGTGTGTATTTTTGCTGATCTTTGTATATGGAACACAGTGTCAGCCAGTACACGCATACACAGCTGAAGGGAGCAGCACAAGAGGTTTTCTGTATCTTGCCAGCAGCCTTCAGCAATGCCTAAAACATAATCTGACAAAAGAAAAGGTGTGAAGGACAGTACTATGGGCCACTTGCACAGGCTGAAACTGCAATCTGTGTGGACACTGATCTGGGAGCACCTAAGCCACTTTTGTGTGTGTTAATACAAACACAGCTTGGAGCAGGCCCTCTGCTCCTGTTCTGTAACCTGTACTGTGCGGATCTCTTTACTGCACAGTTTTGCTCTGTGTTTTTAAGAAGCAGGAATAAGTCCTAGTCATTGATTTGAGAAAAATGGAAATATTATGTCTTCCTATCATGATTAATAAACTGTTACTTCTAAAAACGTTTTCAGAAGGACTAACTAATACAGGCATTGTTTCAATTACTTTATCAGGTAAAGATAGAAGCAATATTGTAGATACAGTAGCGAGCATACAATTTAGCAGGCAGAAGCATGCGTTTGGCTTGATTTATGCTGCCAGAGAATACCACTGATCTCAATCACTGTCAGTTCTGAACATTAAAATAATAATGCAGAACTCCTTCATTCTTTATTTTTACACATCTTTCTTAAAGCAGTAGAAGTTTGGAATTATGATACTCTTGTACACATCATTCAGTTTCTTAAAAATACTCACATATTATTACACTGTATCTTTTTTGAGACTGTTCATATAAATATGTCTTTTTAACCCCTAAGAATCCTATTTGAATAGTATTTTATATATATGATAATACTACGTTGTATTTTAACATTTTGTAGCTTTACAGCCTTTGTACTAGCAAAAGCTATTTTTAGCTGCAGTAGTTATCTGCAATTTACAATGTGTATCTCCTTGCATAAGATTGCCAGTTATCAATAGATACATATTTTTCAAACAAAGATTATGAAAGGTTGAAATGTTTTGAGAGAGTGGTGCCAACATGCTCAACAGTAAAAGCAACGCTATTGGCTGTTTGGTCAGGATAAGGAAAAGAAGTCTATAAGCCCATGGAAATTCTGCCTGTAGTTCAGTTATTATTATTTTAGGGTCCTAAACTTGGGGTTAGTAATGTGGAAACCGTACTTTGATAAATACATGGTTAGATACTTTCGACTTTTCAAAATACTTGGTTGTATTACTAAGTGCCGGAATGCTGATCTGTACTCAAGAAAGAGGCCTTTCTCATAACTGGAGATCACCGAGTAGCACTTACTGATCACTTCTGTCACTGGCAGTTTCTATTGTATTCACAGAAGAGAGTCCTTTACTTCAGAACCAAAAGCTTTCAGAGTCACGTAGCTGTACCTCAGTGTTACATCTCCTTGGCTAATGCCAAGGCACCTCATTTTCTATGTGCTTATTTTCCACGTGAGTTTTATGAAAGGGACAAGTCTTAAACAGTCAGAAGATAAAAGCGCATTCTTAAAGTAAGGGAGGTTGCTCTGCCCGAAGGGCAGAATTAAATAGCAAATGTAGAATCTTCCTTGCAATACAAAGTTTTTCCTGTAGAGAAACAGAAACGGGAGCGTCTTCTTCATTATGCACTGTATGCCAGCTAAGGCTGCTTAATAGCACCATCTTATTTTATGTGAAAGTATATTTCCAATTAATTTTAAAGTTACATTTCCAGGAGCACGGTAGCTGGACATGCACTGTTTCAAGGTACAACTGTCCTCTGGCATAGAAGCTGGCAGGAACAAGTGATACTCAGTTATTTGGAGATCTCCTACCTGTACATTGGCCTTCAATCATTCTGTGTTACCTTTTAAAATTAAAAAGCAAGACCACTGTTCAAATATTAAGAAAACCTCAGATGGCCTTGAAGGGGGTTTTAAAAATTCAGCTTTTATGTGTTAAATTTATCTTTTGCTGTTCTAAGACTTTCATTTTTAAAGTGACAGAAAACTAATGCAGAAACACTTGAAAGCGTAGTTGCGCCTTCCCTTTAAAAATGAAGACATCTATTGATTTCAATGAAATGTTAGTCTGTAAAGAAACATAGAAAAGCATTTTCATAGGTTCAAACCATTTAATTTCTTAAAGGCCTGTTTATTTTTTTCTGTTTTGCAGTGGCTCTTGGCTTCAGGTCTTTTTAATATCCACTAGAAGATCTTTTAAACTCAGTACTCAAGTGTATCTTTAACAAGAGCTCTTCTTTTACAAGGAATTTTATTTCACTTGAAGCAGGATATATTTTTTTAAATCACCAACTTGCTTGCCATAAGGGGAAAAATCCTCAGCCGCATGCTAAGCTCAGTCAGAGACAGTACTGCTTTAAATATAATAAGTTCTCTCTTCATTCTTCCTACTTTACATACTTAGAGTGTTGGGTTTTATTTAAGTAATGTGATAAAAATGTTTCTTGGAATATTGATGTTGAAAAGCTGTTCCATGCACAGCAACTACAGGCAATCACTTTGAGCAACTGGTGAATGCTATTATTTTACCTACAGTTGGAAGCATTCTTTTTCTTACCAGTTTAGATAGTGTCCAAAATGCTTTTGCCATTTCTGGCTGCTGGCAAGAGTACCGTTCCTTGCTTCTACATAAGTAGTTGGCTAAGCCACCTGAATTCAAATTGCTTCTCATTCTCCATTTCTTACTCTTCCAGAGGTGCTCATCAACGCATAAATGTGAGGCTGAGGAGTCCACCTCTTATGTAAAGCAGGCAGAAAGATTGTGTCATAACCAGCATTGCCACTTTTGCTGTTCTGTATCTCATGGTGGAGCCAGGTCAAGGGTTTGGTGTTTCTGCACAGCCTCCCTGCATAGAATGGGAGGGATCCACACTACAGCTGTGTTTGCTTTAGTATGCACTACAGCTGCATACCTCTTGTGGCTGTATCACCATTAGAGGAGCGGTGCAGACTTAAAACAGATCTCCTGATCATTCCTGCTTATTTCCCATTGCTTTAGGTCTCAGGGCAGTTTTCATACATGGAAACTAGACTTTGAGAAGAAAAGCTACATTGTCCAACCTGTAGTTTGGACAAATGGGTCTGAACCAGTCACTGTCTCCTGAAGACAGGTTCACGTCGCATGTGGTGCAGGTGTTAAGCCCAGGGGCTAAACTAAGGTCGTAGAGATGGGTTGATGTGGGGGCTTCAGCACCAGCTGCTCCCAAACCTCCCCTGTTGCTGATGTAGATGATGTTTCTTTCAGTGGGTTTTGCTTGTGTATTGTTTCTGTCTGGGCTGAGATACCTTGCAAGTGGAGGATAGCAGGGTTCTCAATAACTGATCCAAGAGACTGGCAGAGGCAGCCTTCAGAAGAGGTAATGTGTAATGACAGACCTCCATTGACAGAACTCAGTAATGGAGAACAGCACTCTGCAATGAAACCCTTTAACCTATCGTAGAAAAAGCATATAATTGCTACAAACTGTAATTCTGCAAACTGGAGCTAGCAAGTGAGAGATGTGTGATAGGAAAGCATAGGTCATGGAAGAGTGGATGTGCAGAAAGAGGAGGTAATGAAGGGATAGGTAGCATGTCAGACAGGAGGGATGAGGTGGAAGTTGTAGAAGCAGCAAAGTTGTTGTTCATATTGATAATAAAGTTTTGCATGCCCGAAAGGAAAGGAATGGAAGGATTTTATTAAACATAATAGCAAAGGGTAAAAGGGAAGGATTGGGAGTGCCATGGTTGCAGCAACTGCACAGTGGAACCAAGAAGTGGTATGAACCAGCCAAAGAGCCTTGTAAAGTAAACACCTCCCTGAATAAACGTGAGGGAAGAGGAATACGTGCCTCAGAAGTGTCTGGTCATCTACAGTGTTTGAAACTTTGCAGACTGTTTGGCACGCATTTGTTTTCTTTTTTTCCTCTTCCACAGCCTTCATTCACTGTTGTTTCTCATCAGAGCCACAAAGCCATTTCTTGCCCTCTCTGCTCCATGTGCTAGATGCATATTTTCTTCTTCAGACGGATCAAGCCATGGGGCCCAGAAACAGTAATTTACTAGTCCTGCCTTCGTTAACACAAACAGTTGTGTTCATCTGGCAAGGCTTCATCCCAGTTTTCCATGCCAAGCATTTCCCTCAGAGACCCCTTACTGACTGTAGCTGGAGGTTTGTTTGCTTAAGTGAAAGACTAAGGGGACAATGGCCTAGAGAAAACATTTTGTAGCGGCTGATTGTTTAAAAAGAGCCTTAGGAAGCTGCCTGTAGCCATCCCCTAATGATGAATGGACAGATGAAAGAGGATACTGCTTTTATTCATTAGCATCTCTTGCCCATTTTTGAATCTTTTCCTTTTTCTGTTCAGATCTGTATTTTATGTTAAACCCAGAAATGTCCAAGTTTAAGAGAGCTACAGATGAAGATAGCACACGGTGAAATTATTAATCAATAACGTGCTCATAACTGCGAGCAGTGTTCACCACAGCAAAAAACAATGCTCTTCAGGTTGAGTTGTTCTAATTTAATAAATGTCGCTGCTTATAAATTAAGGGAAGACTGACCTTGGAAATTTATATTATAAGGAAGTAGCACAGGTATTACTTTCCCTTTTTTTAAATTCTCTTAAATTCAAACACAGCTAACAGATGAGATTATAGATCGCAAACATTTGTACCTAGCACCAGCTAAGCTCTGGGTTAATGAAACTAACAGCAGCGGGAAAGTTGGTGAGATAAACAGTTCCTCAGTGCATGATTTATGGAGAGCTGCTCTGTGAGGCAAATGTTTCTGTTGAAAGAAATTTATAATAAAAGCTGTTTATAACAGCACTGCTGCAATTTATGCTGAGACATTCTTGTTTCTTTTTAATATTCTGAGGTACTAGATATGAAGGAAAACCCTCATCTCAGATGGTGACAGTCTGCACACACACACGGATGGGGAACATTTTCTGGCCCACTTAGACCATTTTACAGTTGCCAACAGCGTGTGGAAAGGCTCAGGCCATAGGAACTTCCTTCCCCCTCCATTGCTCTGTTAGGGTGGGCTATAGGGTGGCTGTATCTGCCACGCTTTTGCTGTAGAACTAAAGCGCATAGCTATGCACTCGCTTCTTGCTCAAAGCCACTCCAGCAGGTGCTTGCTCTGTCATTAGGTTAGCTCAAAGCTGCTTTCACTGCTCTGGTTGAACAGGGTCACCTGCTTGAGCAAGTCCAGAGAAGGGCTGTGCAGCTGATCCAAGGGCTGGAGAACCACTCATGTGAAGACAGGCTGAGAGAGTTGGGCTTGTTCAGCCTGGAGAAGAGGCTCCAGGGAGACTTTAGAGCAGCTCCCAGTACCTAAAGGGGGCCTCTAAGAATGCTGGGGAGACTTTCTACAAGGGCATGTAGTGAGTGACAGGACAAGCAGGAATGACTTCAAGCTGACAGAGGGGAGATCTACATTAAATATAAGGAAGAAATTCTTCCCTGTGAGGTTGGTGAGGCCCTGGCACAGGTTGCCCCGAGAAGCTGTGGCTGCCCCATCCCTGTCAGTGTTCAAGGCCAGGTTGGATGGGGCTTGGAGCAACCTGGTCTAGTGAAAGGTGTCCCTGTCCATGGCAGGGCGTGGGGACTGGATGAGCTTTAAGGCGCATTCCAACTCTTAACCACTGTATGATTCTGTGAAAGTCAGGTGGATCATCATGTGCGTAAATGACACTTTTCCTGACGTTCAAAGGATTTTGTCATTCTAGTTAGAAAGAAAGGATGCAACATGGTGATCTTTGTACATAAGTTGAGCTGGGTATTTATCTGCTTGGTGTTTGCTTTCAAAAATTCCACCTTCTCCTTTACTTGCCTCATGTTCTGCAGAAACTTCACAATATACAAACATTGTAGTATTGTAGAGACCGGATTTGATTGTCAGAATCAAAGCCAGAGAGCAGAAATTTAGCGCATAAGCAATAAAGGTCCTGAGATACATGGCAGATTAATACAGAACTCTTAATTGTAAGGTATCTTGCCTTTTTTCTTTTTCATTTCAGTTAGCCTCTTACCATAACTACAGTATCATTTGTATGTGCTAATTTACTTGTAAATGTCACTCTAGAAGACATGCAAGACTGTGAATGTGAATCTGCTCTCAAAAAATGTTATGTCTCATTTTCTCTCTAAGGCTTTATTCATGCTCTAATTCTGTTGCTCCATCACTTAGTGGTGGCTGTTGTTTTTTCCTGTAGAAATTGTTTTTTTCTTTAAATTGCTTTCACATAGCAAATCAAAACTCTTTGATGAGCACAGATGAGTTTTTAAGACTTGCTTTTCATATATGCAGTATATTCAGTTATTAATTCTTTTCTACAAATGCTGCTGCTGATCTGCTCTGCTCTCAGATGAGTGCCTTATTAACATCTTCATGTTTTATGGTGCCCATTAGTAAAAATGTGAAGTAAGAAAATTACCAATCGAAATTCCCTGTTTATTCAAGTGTAAATTGATATTTACAAAATACATGTTGGTTTATAGCCAGGATTCCGAAATTACAGCATTGTCACTTTGGGACATAGCAATAGTAATGAGCAGGCAGTAAGCTAATGCACTTCTACAGAAAGTTTCTTTTTCCTCTCGTTTCATTTAAAGTTTTTGGTCTGCCAGATGAAACAGAAAGGTTAGAAGTTGTCATCTCACTCAATGCACAGTGGAGAGATGGAAAGGGAATGCGCTCTGTTGCAACCCCTTCACTGTCAGTAATGTGTGTGTAGATTTCATCAACTTCAAAAGAAGCTTAATTAATTTAATTATTATTATTAAATATTATTATCTGTTTAATTGCTAATCTGTATGTGTGTGTAACAAATCCTTTCTTAGCTTATGAATCAATGGAGTAATTTTGAATATTCCATGTTGATGAGCTTCTCATTTTTATGTAATTAACATGAGCATTTATCTTCCTGGCTTTTTATATGCTTGTCTATAGGTCGATGAGGAAACTTAACTTGCCTTACTGGCAAAGTGACAGCACTTACTGATACAAACCAAACTAGTATGTTAAACTGACCTTACTGTTTCTTTCTTACTTTTTCTTTGCAGAGCTGGAGTGGACCAGAGAAATTACTTGCTTTAGATGAACTCATTGATAGTTGTGAACCAACACAAGTAAAACACATGATGCAAGTGATAGAGCCCCAGTTTCAAAGAGACTTCATTTCCTTGCTCCCAAAAGAGGTGAGAAATACAGTTTCATGCTGGCCAATCCAGTGAATCAGCCGCCACCTTTTAAAAACTTACTTGCTAAATATAGCACTCAGATTTGCCAGTATAGTGATGTAAACTGGTGTTACAGATCCACAGTTTGGTACACTGTCATAACATGGCTACTGTAATTTCAGATGACCATACCTTTACCTCTTCATAGGCATTCAGATACTTGGAAATATAAAATAACCTGGGAATACCTTTGAACAAAATCCCAGTAGCTTTAAAAATACCTCTGTATCTTAATTGGGCTGACAGAACTAAATCTGTTTGTTAGTGCATTGCCACACAAACATTTCCTCTGGATGCAGGGCCTTTTGCACATTGTTCTGCAAGTGTTACTGTTTAATGCTTTAAGTGATGGGTGGGGGTTTGTTAATTTTATCTTTAAATTTAAACAAACCAAGCCCAGAAATCTCTACCAAAAACCCAAAAAGTAAACCCAGAAAAGCACTTCTCACCAAGGAGAAAGGCAAACCCTAATTAAGTAGATATGTTACAGTAAATCTGTTGCTGCAAATCAGGTCATGTTGTATCAGGTTAAAGAGAAACTAAGATTTAGATTTCAGTGTGTGTGCTTTTCAGCGTGAGTCACTAAATGATATCCACAGAATAGTAATAGAACAGAAGGTTGGATATGAAAGATTGCAAACCCCGTTTGCTACAATTATTGGATGAATATATTTTAGTGAATTTTGACATGGTACTTCTGGCTTTGATTGATTTTAGGGAATAGCAAATTGGTTTGTTATTTGGAGTGGGAGAAAGTCTATTTTCTTTTTCCAGATCTACTACATGTTGGGTTTTCCATGTGGAAATTTTCATAAGGGCTGAAGTCTTTGTAAGTGTTCAGTTGCTAACAGGTTATAAAGCAAGTTTTGGTACTAGTATTTGGTTACTGTGTTGGACATAGTCTTATTACCAGAAGATTGTTCTGTATCTCTTGTTTCTTGACATTTTTTCTGGTATTTATCCTATTTTTGATTGCTTAGCTGTGTAAGACCCTTCTTTCCTTTTATGTACTGTCATATCTTCACAAGTCAGGGAGTGTCACAGACTTCCCTTTCTGGTTAGCATTTGTAAGGGTTGGAAGCAATTTATACAAGTATTAGCTTAGGACACAGGACATAAGATTAGTATTTACAGAAGCACTTGGTGTTGCAGCCTCCTTCATAAATGGGAAGGACGCTGGGGGAGGAGAAGAGTTCAGGAGGACCTCTGCATGGTTGCCATGTTTCTAGAGAAGCTGCCCAAAGCAGCTTTAGATCAAAGATGGAAGAACTTCTCCTTCATACTTTGAGAAGACAGAAGGTGCTTTGCCACTTCTGCATCTATGAAAGCTGGACATTTAATACAGAATTGATAACTGTAACTCACAGCTCAGTTGTCTTTGCATGATTTAGTGGCAAAACTAATTCAAGAACAAGCAGTGATATAATTATGCTATAACTGATGATCATGTATTTATTTCAGTTTTAGTAATTTCTTCACAGACAAGATAAGCTACTTAGCTGTAAAACCTTCATTCTCATGTTTCTTGACTCCATTGTAAGCTGCTTGTATTTAGTTTGTTTTATTGTTTTTACTTGACACCAGAATATTGTCAGGTGTGTAGTAGCTGCACAAAAGGCTGACTTCACCAGTGTAGGTGTCTTAAATAATCTTTGCCTCCTAAACCTCCATCACTGTCACCAAAATGAACTGAGTTAGACAAAAAGCCCACTGAGGTAACTCCACCATCTCCTCTCCTTTTTGAAGCTCTTTCTTCACCCTTATCTCCAAAGTGATGCTGCCCCAGCTGCAGATGCCGACTGCAGCAGGGGGTGACGAGTTGAGCTGTGGGGGCAAGAACAAGTTGTTGGGGTCAGTAATTCTGTAAACAGGCTTCCCTGTCAAAACCAGCATCCTGGGAAACCACGCTCCCTTGAGTTGTCACTCCACGTTAACATCTGTAGATATCTCCAGTGCTGTTGGATGCAGACCAGGATGAGGAGATGAATTGGACAGGAGAGCTTTCCTTCAAGAACGTTTTCAGCAATGCAAAGACAGTAACTTAATAGCTGAATAACCAAGAAGATGTTTGCTTTCCTCCTGAGGAAACATGCAATCTAAACAATTAATCTGAGATGAATACTCCTGCTTTCTTGCTGAGACTTTAGAAATAATTATTGAAATTACTTGTTTGTGAAACCAGGTCTAGAAACCAACAGATTAGGAGTTCAGCTGAAATCAGCCATTTTTGTTGGTGCTCTGTGTGTGCGTGAAAGAAAAGGCAAGAGACTGTTTATTATTAGGTATTAGTAACGCTCCAGTGGAGAGTAGTCCTAAATACAGTGGAGTCAAAGGTCACATCTTTGCCACCTGAAGTTTTCTTGGAACTAAGTCCAGGAGCTGAGACAAAGGGACATCATCTTCCCTGCACTGCTAATCTTAAAGTCAGCTGCGGGCTGTCTTGACCCTTGATGACTATTTAGATAAATACAGTCTAAAATAAATGTTACCCATATGTAACTTGTTAAAGAACCAGTTGGCTCGCAGGTTTTAATTAAAACCATCTTAGCAAGCGTCCGCATCTGTATAGACAGGACACGTGATATTCAAACAAATTGTGCTGTCAGTTAAGGAACATCCAGCAGAAATGGGAAGGACTATCTGATGTGTGTTAGGAAACAGCACTTACTAAATAATTATACATACCAGGAGTGACGACAGAGAGTCTCAAAGCGTGGGTACGGTTGTTGCTCTTGTAGCAGAGCCTTATACCCAATCCTAAATGCTGACTCCCTGAGTAGGGACAGAAGAAAGATTCCTCAGCTTTATGACCCGGGGTGTATATGGGACCTAATGCATAATTTAAGGCACAGGCCCCTCAGTGTGAAGTCCTACGTGCTCAACGTGAGCTGCAGGTGATGACCTGCAAACAAGGTATGTGTGTGGTGAGAATGCAGACAGTTCCAGCATACTGCATTTTTATTTCCTGCTCAGTCACTGGCTGGTCTAGGTTACTGAAAGTAAATGTTTCTCACATAATAAGGTCAAAAATCTGCTGAGGTCAACAGCTTATCGTTATGGCTTCCTTACTGAATTTCAGTGTGCTGCTTTGAAGGGTGTGGTCTATTTATATGCATCATAACTTGAGCTAAAAATTAAATACAAAATCTAAACACAAAAAGATACATCAAGCAGAAGCAAAACCTGTCAGTGAAATCAGATCATCCAGTTTTACATCCTGTTAGTTACTGACAAAGACCCCGCTGTTTCAGCCTGCAGGTAGTTCTCTGCATCCCTTTCTATCAATATTGGTATTTCTGCAGAGTTTTTAGCCATGGAAGGGACTTCCCTGATTGTACACTTCCATTCTGCATGACCGGGGACACACATTGTTGCTGTCAAGTAGAAAAGCTGTACTTGGTCATCCTACCCTTAATGATAGCTGTCCTTTTATTTTGGATTGTGTTTTAGATGCCACTGCCCTATTTAAGACTTCGGTACATCTGGAGATGTTTGTGGAGATTTCAGGGGGGTTATCATGGGCATTACATGGCTTACCTTAGTCAGCTCGCCCAATAAGCTTTAATCCTGTTACATGGAAAAGTTCATCTTTTGTTTGTCTTCTGGGGCTCGCTGGATCTCTCATATGTTTTTGGTAATGTACTGAGTACAGTACTGAAGAGATGTTTCAGTCTTCCTGCATTCCAGTCCCCACACCCGCTGTAACACTGCTCAGGGGTGCATTTGTGCCCTACTCAGGAAATGAGGGGTACGTAATGCTATGTGCAGGTAGCAGTTACTTTTCCTGTAGTTAGGCTTTTAGTGATTGACGTTACTCATCAAACTGCATGTTCCTATTTGCTCACACAGTCAATGTTGTGTTTACTAGTGGAACTCTCAAAATAACTTTCAGTATACCTGTCAGCTAAAATAACATCATTATTTTAGTAATAATTCTGTTAATGGTTCAAAGTAATTTGGATTACATTTAAAAAAAAAAAAAGCTAATAGTGATTTCAGGTGACTTCGACATTCCTGAGAGTACAAGCATTATTTCCAGTGTGATCTGTATGGATCTAGTTACTTCAGATGATTGTTACACTTCTGTGTGCCCACCAGAATAAACTGTAGCTCTGTTACAGTTCTGAGACTGTTTAATAATTTATCGTTTCAATTTTCTGTATTTCAGCCCCTGATGTGTGATCATACTTGGAGATAGTTTACTTTTCCTTCCAAAAGCAATGCAGAAAATACACTTTCTTTCTCTTTTTCACAGCTGGCACTGTATGTGCTGTCATTCCTGGAACCCAGGGACCTTCTGCAGGCAGCCCAGACATGTCGTTACTGGAGAATTCTGGCTGAAGATAATCTTCTCTGGAGAGAGAAATGCAAAGAGGAGGGTAAGGCTGAGCAAAAAGATGGATGTAATGGTCAAAGCGTGCTGTTGTAGAAAGTGCAGTTCATTTACATAATCTTAAAGTTATATGAAGGCAATTGGTGTGGTTTTAAATTTATTGCTAGTGATGCTTTGAGCTATCTGATACATATTGCTGTTGAAAGCAGGAAGCAGAAATAATCCATGGGGTACTAGAACTGAAAGTAGAGTTAATTTTGAGCATCGTATTTATGAAGTATATTAAGTGCATGTTTTCAAAATAAATTATTTTTGCTTTTTAAGGGTTATTTGTATTTAAAATATAACCAAAGCAAGTAAGAGCTGAGATGTAAAAAATGCCAGGAGTAGTCTTGCACTTTGTAAATAACACGGAGGACAAACTATTTTGGTGGTCGGGATGCTGCAATTTCATGTTATTTGTAGGAAAATGAACAGAGAAATGGCACATAGTGGGCGAAAAAGGTGTTGACAGCTTAGCAAGGGACACACAGTCCATAAGCCTGTACAGTATTGCCTGCTCATGCCAAATTAAGAAGGTACGAGTGGTTCAGCAGTAGTAGGAATGGGCAAGAAAAGGCTCCCAGGACAGTAGCCAGGTATTTGAGCACAAGAAGAACATAAGCTTTTGTTTTTAAAGGAGAATTAATTACATGAACAAGGGGTCTGTTCTGGGAGCAGAGCACAGGCACGGGATTGCACAGCAGTATCCTTGGACAAAGGCAAATTTAGGGACTGCCCAGGCTGCATCGGAGTATAGAGACAAGAACTTGTGTGAGGTCAGTGCAAAGGCTTTAAAGACCATGACAGTGTGAATATACCTGGTTATTTGTAAAGGTATCTAAACTAATTAATTTTACTCTGCAATGGAAACCAGGTGTCTAACTTCTTACATCTCTAAAGGTTATTCTCATAACGCTTTTCAGTGAAAACGCGTTAGGAGGTCAGAGTGAGGAAAAAGGAGGAGTTTTGAGAGGGGAACGAGCCTGCATTTGTGATCTTACAAGTAATAATAAATATGGGCAGGCATGAGAGCCCAGGCCAACACACCACAGTATTGTAGACTGGTTAGACTTACTGAGGTGCTCAGTCGTATGAAGGAGCAGTTAATTCCAGGCTTGCAGATGGGGACACAGAGAAGGGGCCAAAGGCAGAAGAGTGAAATCCACATACTGGCAGGAGACGAGGCTCTTGGTTGTAACAAGATGTGGTGGAGAGTTGCTCTGTGGTGGAGAAAAGAGAGAGATGGGTAAGAGAACTGTAAGAAAAAAATGTCTCTGTAGTAGCAAGGCTGAAAGAAAGCACTGCTGCCCATGTGTCAGTTTAGAAAGGACAGAGCTGGAATTAAATTCCAGCTAGGAGAGGACAGTGCCAAAAACACACAGCCTTTCAAATCAAGAAAAGAATTAAAAGCTCACTAACACCAAGGCTCATGGTGAACTCAAAGGCAGTGAAGATGGGTGGCTACAGACAGAAACGTTTACTTTCAGAGGGGTTCCAAAATGGGCGCACGATGGTTCTGGTGTTTGTTGGACAGCACCCATTTGAAAAAGGCAATATCCTGCTACGCTGCCTCAGAAACGGGGATCCAGAACCATGTTGGTAGGTTGCCAGCAAGGAATGATGAACTGGAGCGTTTCCAGCCATGATTACAGTAATGATTTAGCTTAAACAAGAAGACAAGACATAGTGTGAAGGGCTGAGGAGCAGGGTGGTGTTGCTGACGTACAGTGCAAGTATCAGCATGCAGGAGGTTGGTATGTCAGTACAGTATGGCTGAAGCCTTGGGAGAGAGGGAAGTTGTTTTCTTTGGGGTGCCCTCATCTCTACCTCTCTCCCCCTTTTTTTAAATTCATTTTAGGTATTGATGAACCATTACATATCAAGAGGAGGAAAGTAATAAAACCAGGCTTCATACATAGTCCATGGAAAAGCGCCTACATTAGACAGCACAGGATTGATACCAACTGGCGGCGAGGGGAACTTAAATCCCCTAAGGTGAGTTTCTGAGCTGTGTGCGTGGTGCCATGAACAAAGTGGGATCAACTCGTAGGTTTGCTTTGGGGTTTTTTGTTTTGTTTCTTTTGGACAAGCCAGACTATCCATGCACAAAAAGCAATTTTTGGTACAGAAAAAAACCCCCAGCTTTGTATTTCAGCTCACCCTGGGTTTAAATTGCTTTCTGGGCACCACATTAGCAAATCGAAATGTGACTCTTTCCTAATACAGCAGAATGCTTTTCCTGCTGTTTGAAAAATTCCTGTACAATGCAGTGAATTCCTATAAATACGCCAGTCTCTGGGACAGACAATCTCAGAAACTTGATTGGAAATACTTACATTTAAATATGCATGCACATATATAATATATATATATAAGTACATATATGTATATATGTATTTGTAGAGTTGGGCCATGTCACAACATAAAAATACTCCACAGCTATTCTGTGACCATTTTGTGCTTTATTTTTATACATACTCTAAATTGAGCAGTACAAGACAATAACTTCATTCCATGTTATTTTTAAGTGTCTAAGCAAACCTGGTATTGAAGAAGCATTGAGAACCACAAAGGAAAGCCACATTCCTTGCCTCTTAAGGGTTTAAATCAATTTGCCTGTTTTCTTGAGGACTCTATAACAGAATAATAAAAATCAGAACAGAAAGATTCCCATGGAAAACCCATGGCTCTCGCCTGCTGCTTATTTGGCCATGACTTACGTACATCTCTGGCAACGGCTCTGTGTTTCTTGCCTTGATATGCCACATCAAGTTATCTTGGAATTAGTATGAGAATTACAGCCTCGGGCATTATCCAAATGCCCATTTCACTTCGATGAACATCTTGAAAAGTGTTCAGAGAACTTAAATAAAAAATTCCTCATCCTATGTATTCTGATAAGGGTTTTTTTTGTTGTATTGCAGTAAAATATACTGTGAATTGCCATTTCTCCCAAATCAAGCAATGAAAATCACACCTCTCTAAAGCAATATTCCAATCCCCATTGCCAGCACATTAAATTATTGCTTTTGTTTGTGTTTAATTGAGTTAACAGTTTTCTAGTTTTTGACTTAGTGCTGCCTGTCATTTAATAGATTACAATGCTTGGCTGGGAAGGAAAAAAATAGATATAGTCAGCCTTGACCACTGCAATACAAGTATGCAGCAAATACCACAACCCCATCCTTTTTGTTGCAAGATTGAAACAACTCTTCAAAGGTAAAAGTAACTCAGCTGAAAAATAAAGGGATGGAATAACTGCAGGGGAATTGAGCAGTGTCCAGGTACTAATTCAGCCTACTTTTATTAGCAATTTTTCCGGTACTCTTAGGAGACTTGCAGTAATAGTGGTGTGCTTGCTACACAATGCAGTATCACTCCACGAGAGAAGGAAAATACCTCCTTTGGTTCCAGCTGGTGGCAAATTACACTTGACACATAGGACCAAGGGGCCTTATTACTTACTGAAGCAACTCTAGCATTTTATAATTCATGAATGGGGAGAGCACTTTGTTCCTTCTGCTCTTTCTAATCTCCTGTGTTAAGTTGTGACTGTACCTTTTCATGTTCTTTATCATCAGGTGCTCAAGGGCCATGATGACCATGTGATCACATGCCTTCAGTTCTGCGGGAACCGAATAGTGAGCGGCTCTGACGACAACACACTGAAAGTGTGGTCAGCGGTCACAGGCAAGGTAAGCCTGTTATTTTGCTGAATTCCTCAGGAAAGGAGCTACAGGTAGAGCACCGGTATGGCAAAACTGCTGCTGTTGTGCCATCAGAGCATGCTCCAGGGTGGTCTTCAGTGCTGTCTGCTGCAAGGATTGGAAAAAACATCGGTAAACGTTTGGGTCATATTTTCCTACACAGAAACTAGTCTAGTTGGAAAAAAGTCACCTTGATGTGAAATTGCAATGCTGCTCATGTTACTGTTGGCATAGATCCTTGTTCTCCTGGCAATTCTGCTATTCTTGCCGAGTCGTTTGTGACATGGATTCTAAAGAATTCCGACAGATACGTTACTTCAGCTCCCTTAAAGCTTAATTTAGCTTGCTTTTCCCCTTCCGGATCTCCCTTTCTCACTCGTCTTCCAGCATTCTTTCTGTTGTTTTCAAGTGACTGAAATGGGGTGTTCACCTTTCTGGCTCTGATTTCAAACACAGAGTTTGTTTTTTTCGTTCTAAGCTACTATACTGCTGAGCCACCAAAAAAAATAGGAACTTGCTTTAGGTTTAAATATTTCCTATTAAATTAGATCCAGCTCAGGCAGGAATTTAATAAGCTTCAATAATTTAATTTTGGCTCAGGGAAGCAAAACAATATGTGCAATCAAAAAGACAGTACTGAACGTTTCACTCATGTTAGAACATCGCAGCCAGCTACTCAGCACACAGAATTTTTGGTTTAAGGTGACTGGCTGACCGTGCTCCAAGGATACAGAAAAGGCCTCCGGGAAACAGTGCTTTTTCTCTCTGGACTAGTATTGTATGTACTTAGCTTTGTTTTAATGCTGTAGTTAGGTGAACAACAGGACAGCTATTGAGGATATAACATGTTTTAAGATGTGAAAGGTATCCACTTTATAATGTTGGAAGCTGAATGTGTTAAGCACTTGTCTTTGCATGCCTAGAAGATCCTTGACAGGACTGTAAATACTACTGTGAGGGAGAATAAAATTAAAAGGCATGGGCAGCCTCGCCCTGCCTCTGCTGGCTTCCCTACAACAAACTTGCCTAATGAAGGAGCCCAGATCGAAATTTACATTTTTTAATTGAAAAAGGCAGCTTAAACCCAACTGAAAAATGCTTCTTTTGTACAAACACCATCTCAAAAGCAAAATGTTCCTTTAAATACATCACGTTGATTATCGTAGCATGACTTCACAATTCCTGTTCAGTAATTTTTTGAAAGTAATTACAAATCCTAGTGTGAGCATTTACCCCAAACTTTTAAGAGAGCCAGAAGTTGTATACGAAGGCTGGAAGAATGCTGTATCAGCCCTCATGCTTACTGATGCTGAAGAATTAATAAAATAAAAAACCCTAAAGGTTGGTTTGTGCAAATGAACATGACTAAATAATTCCCTTGACAGATGTAAAGCCCAAAATAAGGATTCTGCATTCTTGCTGAAGGACGATTTCTTAAAATATGAGCAAATCGGCTGAGATTTAAAAAAATCCAGGAGCTGTAAAAGTGAATAACAGCTATGAACTGAGCAAGATGGATTTGATAGCAGTGAATTAAGCTAGAGCCAGGAACTGCAGAAGACTGGTAAAAAATGTTAAGGAACAGGAAATCTATGTATAGCAAAAGAGTAAGGCATTTTCAAGGATGTTAGAACAGGATATTAACAACAGAAATTAGTATACTACCACTGATGCAGAAAAATACTTGGGGAGAAGATTCATGTGATGGAAATACAGCATACAGTGATAACAGAACACTTCATTTCAGCACGAACCCACAAGGATGTTAAGCAACAACTACCAGAGTTACAGTTTTGCGTAGTACAGTTGATCCAGATAGTTTGAATTCCATCATTTTTTTGTGAAGTTACTTCTGGGGCAAAATTGATGTTTTTTTCAAGAGGTGTGAGCACGAGGAGAAGATCCAAAGGATGGCAAAAAGCTGAAATATGTCAGTAACTGAAAGACAGGGTATTTAGGATACATTATCTCAGATAAAAATATACTGGACTACGTCAAGAGGAGTCAACTAACAGTTAAAGGGAGGCCACAGCAATTAATACCACTTAGCATTAGATTACAGAAAAAGAGATCATCAAACTGTCTTGACCTCTTTTCTCATGTAGTTACAGGTTTGACTGATAAAAATCATAGTGCAGCAGTAGATGGCTATGTGCGCTGCAAGACTGTATCCCCATGACAGATTGAAGAAAATAGAACAATGCAAAAATCAGCATGGCACATACTTAAGTGGGTTAGAAAGTGAGTAATTATAGAGCTCATGTTGTTAATTTAATGCAGAATCTTCATGGAGTATCTTTCTAGAGGGGTCTTGCAAGGATCTCTTCTTGTCTGTGCTAATTAGCACTTATTGCAGCCTGGTGCGAAGGCCATATAGAGTCTTTACTTGTGAGCAGTACAGGCTGAGACATGGAGACAAGTCATTGTCCCAGAGTGACGGAGGTTTTCTAGAAGTAGGTGTGAGCAAACACTGTCTGTGCGTGGTGAGAAATCGTGTCATACATTTGGGATCAAAGGAGGTAGGCTGTGCTTAAGTCGTGCAGGATTCTCTCCAGGCCAAAAGTAAAGTCTAAAAAAGATTTGAAACAGGACTTGGCAGTATTGATATTGCAGCTAAGGGTTATAGAATGCCATGTTTCTCAGATAAACAGAAAAATACAGTAAGAGTATATGGTTTATGGATGGGTGGTAAAACTACAAGGTGAATGCTCTCTCCAGTTGTAACACTTATGCTTCAAAAAGCTATTAGAAAACTTGCAGTGACTCAGAAAAATGCCAGGAAAATGACTCAAGGCTGTAAAACACGCCCTGTGTTGAGAAATTTGGGAACACAGTTTAGTTTATCAAGGGAAAAATCACAGGAAAAATTCCTTCTAGTTGAAGTACTGACAACACAGAGAGAAATTTGATGAGTATTTGTAAAAGGTAGGATTTTTTTTGTTCAATCACAAAGCAGTCTCCAGGGATTATTTTGACTCTTGCTATGAGAGACTGTTGTTACCTCCTAGATTGCTTTTTAAGTTTCCATTCAACTCTGTCAGAAGGGTAACTAAGCAAAATATCTCTTTTCAGTGTTTGAGAACACTGGTTGGGCACACAGGCGGAGTCTGGTCATCACAGATGAGGGACAATATCATCATCAGTGGATCTACAGACCGAACGCTGAAAGTCTGGAATGCTGAGACTGGAGAGTGCATACACACCTTATACGGACACACCTCCACTGTGCGCTGCATGCATCTTCATGAGAAAAGGTGAGGCTTTGTCCAACGCTACAGTCACTGTTCAGTGTATAATTTACGCTTGGGTTCACAGCAAATGCTTGTTAAACTTAGGTAGCTCATCCAAGATGGGGTGAGATACAGACCAGGTGAACCATTCAAACTAAACTACATAAATCAACACAAGGGAGGAGATGATTAATAGAAGCAAAAGCACAAGAGTGCTAATTAAAGAACAGAAATTGAGTCGTGTACTTTATAAAGTCACATTCTGTGTTATTTCAAAACTAGTTCTTTGTTACGCTGTGATCCAGTCTCCCACACTCTAAATAATTTCTCCTTTTTGTCAGTGCCACAAACTTGTACTCATTTTACAGAATGACTGTTTAAGCATCAGCACCGCAGTCTCTTCTGTACATTTTAGCTGATAATATCATAATTCCTGCAATAGTAAACCATGTCTTGATCCAGGCAACGAATGCTGGCAAAGCTCCTTTACTTGGCTGTCGTATGGAGCTGCTGACAGAGTGCCTGTTGGTTGCTTTCCTTCTTTTTCAACGAATGATGAGGTTTTATCTTTATCAGTTCCGTTAATATTAATTCCTTCTCATTTCTGTTCCTGCCTAAAAAAGCCTTAAAAAGTTTAAACTGAAAAGAATCAAGCAGAATAACTGTTACTTTACTGAAACTTCTAAAGATCTTCTTTGTTTAATTGTTATAATTAGTTAACTTAGTCATTAAAACAGAATGCTCCTAGCACTGGCTGGAGCTCAGCATATTCACAAGCTTTCACAGACAGATACAAGAGCCCACATAATTTCTGATAGCATCATCATTTTGCTGTTCAGGAATGAAATGCCTTTTTAAATCCTGATTGCTAATTATATCAAATAGATCCTGAGGAGGTGAGTAAAGCACAGAAGGAAAAACACTGCAGTAATTTTTGACCCTCATAAAATGCCAGACTGGATCTTTGGTGGGTAGTGGACTAATGCTATCTCATGTCTCAAAATAAAACACGTAACTGATTTATTGTAATACTTTATGTCCAATGCTAAGTACAGGAGGGGTTTTCTTGTTCCTCCAGAGTGGTCAGTGGGTCTCGAGATGCTACCCTGAGAGTTTGGGACATAGAGACGGGCCAGTGTTTACACGTTCTGATGGGCCACGTAGCTGCAGTTCGGTGCGTTCAGTATGATGGCAGAAGGGTTGTAAGTGGTGCATATGATTTTATGGTCAAAGTGTGGGATCCAGAGACAGAGACCTGTCTGCACACACTGCAAGGGCATACTAACAGAGTCTACTCATTACAGGTATGTGATTTTCATCTGCTGCTTTAGTTTCCTTAAGTAACATTTGAAGTCAGTTTATGTCACCTTGTTTATTAAGTTGTGGGTACCTACTCTGGAATGACACAGGCCACAAGAATACAGAGGCATCTGCGATAGTCCCCTCTTTCATTTTGTTACACTAGTTATATGTTGTCTTTATTTAGAAACAGACATACTTTTTTTTTAGAGGAGCATTTTCTAAAGCACCCAGTACAATAAGGCCCAAATCTCTATACCAGCAAATTAAATAGTTTTGTGGTTGCTGGGTTGTTTGGTTGGGTATTTTTTTAAATCCTGCATGTGTTTTGGAGCTATGTTTTTGCTTTCCCCAACGAAATTCTAAACTTAGTGTTTTAAATAAATCAGATGATACAGTAATTGAAAATGTGCCAAACCCTTCATTGGATTAATGTTCTGAATTATGCAGATCTGTTTTATCCTTATTTTGTAGTCTCATCTTCCAGTTCCAAACTATAATTCACAGTAAGACTGAACCTAAAATTTTAATGTTCAAGTGTAAATCTCCAGCCTCCTACTTCCTCTTCTCTGAGTAGAGGCCAGATCTACAACTGTGAGGCTTTGTCAACAGCGACATGTTACTTTAGATACAGGTTATTGTGGTAGTGCTCTGTGCCATGGCTCTATTGCCTTCCGCTCACCCAGACTGCTCATCAGAACAAAGCTGGCAAAGAAGCACAGAGCCCTCATGTAGACTTTCCTTACCTTTACTAACCCAAAAGATCGTCTTGCTCATTCATAGAGTCAGAGCATCACTTCCAGGCGTTGAAAGGCGAAAGAAATTAATTTCATGCTTGTGCCTGTTCTCACCACAATCTGGCAGGACTTGAAAAACAAATTAACAAAGACAGTTCAAAATGGTGAAATCGCATTCAGCATGTAACTTTTTTGGTCTGTGGCTCAGAAAGTGAAGCTTAGTGCTGGAGACATTTTTCATAAAGTTTGTCTTTCATAAGGTGTACCTCACCATCATAGATAAAATATGAACAAAACACAGAATTGGTTTCCTTTCTCTAAATATGTAGTAAAATTTATCAAACATCTCCAGTAATGCTCTTACATTCACATGCTGAGGAGTATGCTGTAGACAAGCAGCAAGCAAGTTAAAAATGCTGTACTACCTACCTATCTCTTAGAAATATCCCGAAGGTTGTGTTTCAGCTAGGGCAGTTTGGGAGCAGTTTATGTTATTCTGCCTTATCTTCACCAGTGTCTCTTGTTTTGCCTTATGAATATTCATGTCTTGCTCTGATACTCTTGCAATAATGGATCAAATAATTGGGTTACATTACACAGTCATACTATTCACACTTGGCATTCTGAAACAAATTGGGGAGGGGCAGGAGGCTGCAGGTGCTTTTAGTTTTAAGGACAGGAAGACTCTAAAATTGCATGGTGAGCCCCTGCCCTTTGGCCTGAATAGCCCCAAACATCAGAACTCCCATAAATAGAATGATCAGGCTGAATAACCAGCCTGTCCTCCCTGGCCCTGTGCAATGGCAGGTTCTGTTACACCTCAGTATTTCCCCACTTGTACACCCCCTACCATTTTCCAGAGGTCCTTGCACAGAGGTTGAAGACTACCAACCGTGTTGTGTTTTCTTACGCTTCCTTAGCTGCCTGTGAAGTAACCCCCAGATTCTCTGGGTTCATAGATACAGCTCAACCACTGATCCAAATAGTTCTCTGTTTGACTGTGGTAGTATCAGATAAAGTTTGTCTTGATGCCCAGCCTTAAAGCTCTTTTCTGAATACTTTATGTACATGGAATACAATTAATTTGCAGGGAAAGGGGAAAGAATTCAGAATTTTACATAAATCTGGTTTAGTTCCATTTAGGGGAGAAGAACATTCTCTAGTATTTCCACCCAACAAGTCTGCTGGGCTACTTAACACTCCTCATCCTTTTATCTGAACTCAGATTAGTTCACATCCTCTTTTGAAAGCAGGGTACTCAAAACAGGATGCAAAATTCCAGCCAAACTCTTACCCATACTTACTAGAAGTGAATAATTATTTTATGTGCCTTATATAGCATACCCCTATTTCAGATACCAAAGTGTCTTTTTTTTGGTTTATTTTCACCAGAAATGTAATGCATGCAGCAGATAAGCAGTCTGTGTGTGCCAGTTGCTCTCTGCATTCTTTGGAACCCTGGTGCCATGCTCAACCATTTTTGACTGTAGATGTCCAAGATGGGAGTTTTCTGCAGGTCTTATAAAAAGAAGCAGTCTCAGATAGTTGAGTTCCCTTAATTGGGTTCTTTTTTTGCCATTATTAGATACCAGTCAGTCCACATGGCCAAGTCGTGTCAGATTGCCCTTGCTACAGCAGAGGCTCCTGCCCAGCCTCCATTCTCCCAGGCTGTAGCTGTACATTCATTGCCTGCCAAGCTGAGATCCTCACAGTTTTCTCTTGACTTTTACACTCTTTGCTTTGGGTCAGTTCTACTCTTTCAAATGTCACCCAAATCCTAATGAAAATACTAAATGCCAGACCCCACCTGCAACTCTTTCTGATATCTCTAATAGTGCTGTGAACAAAGCTCTGAGCAGGATAGTATCCCTGCCTCAGATCTGCCTGCCTCTTTCTGAAAATACACCCAAGATATCAGCCATTTCACATGGCTTTTTTACTCTGTCACAGAAAAAATTAAATCATACTGGTTAAGATCATTTCCCCACAAATCTGTGTTTGCTGCTACTTACTGCATTGCTAAGGGCTTGCAACCAGATCAATTTGTTAGTTCCTTGTGGAAATTGAGCTTAGGCTGACCGATCCGTAATTCCCCCATCTCCCATCATCATCTCCTTCAATAAAGAAAGGAACTGCATTTGCCATCTGAAACTTGTCTGTTTTCCATGGGTTCTCAAAGATAGCAGCAGATGTCTCTGAGATTGTCTTAAAACAACTTGCCTTATGTGGATTTTTTTTCCCCATTCTAGCAAAAGCTTGTACTCAGTTGTCAGTGGTGTCAAGGCTGTGAGCCTACACTCAGATGGCTGAGGACTGAAGCAAAAAACAAGTCAAATAGCTGGCCTCACGCGCTGTTTCCTTCCCATTGAGCATAAGTGAGCTATTTTTTATTTTGGCTGTCCTCTTGTTTGGTTTTGGTTTGGTTTTTTTTTTACAGAATAGTAAAGCAGCTTTTGCTAGCTTTATCTTGGTTTATGCCCTGCCTTTCTGATTTTGTCCCAGTGTGCTCTTTTAAACACATCTATTGATCTGCTTTCTACTTTTTGTACAATTCCTTGTGCTTTAGCCAAGTGGGTCTTGGTAATTTACTACACTTTCTATCTTCCCTTCACACAAGGACAGTTTGTGTCTTTAAGAAGTGCCAACTCTCCTGAACTCTTCTTCCCCTCAGAGAATATACAGATAAAAACCTCATGGGAAGAAAGTCTCAATTTATTGAAGTATTCCTCCTTGAAGCCCACTGGTTTTATTCTACTGCTCGTTTCCTTCTTTGAGAATTCTGGACTCTTATGTTATTGTCACAATCACTCAAGTTACTTTCCACCTTTGTATTCTCTACATGTTCAGTCCTCTTGGTCAAAAGTGTCTCATCTCTTAACTGATTTCTCTACAAGTTCACGTTCTACATTATTTTTTATATATACTATATGCTCAGAAAAATCCAAGAATTTGGACACCCACGTTAGCCTGTTTGCCTTTCCTTACAATGACCTGGAAGTTAAAGTTCCTTACTGCACACAATTATGGCTAAACTCAGCATCTTTCAATTATATTCCTTCTACTTTCCTATGCTTCTGCTTTCCTGTAGATGATTCTGCATTAATGCTTTTGCCCTTCTCCAGCTTAAAGTCCTTCTGATTTGTGGAATTGTGGAAAGCGGTTTTGGCTTGTTAATATCTTTATTAGAAAAACTACATTCTCTTACTGTTGTATGCTGTGGTACAGTCAGGATTCTGTTGTGCTGAAAGGAGTTGTATTACAGCTAAAAGACCAGTGGTTCAGAGTCTTTCTCCTCGAACTGGGTACCACAATAGCCCACGTCTGTTACAGGAAATCACACTGACCGTTAATCACCTGCTCTGGTACCGAACATGGCCATCTCTACTTAGACTGAATTCTTACATTATCATGCAATTTCCATAGTGTATATATAGTATCTAATGTTGCACTTAGTGAGTTAAATGCTTAATAATCTTCTTTGTAAGATCCTAATGTAATTGTTTGTAATAGATTTACCTTTCTTGTAGTTTGATGGTATCCATGTGGTGAGTGGATCTCTTGATACTTCCATCCGAGTTTGGGATGTGGAGACGGGCAACTGCATTCACACGCTAACAGGCCACCAGTCTCTCACAAGTGGAATGGAACTCAAGGACAATATACTTGTGTCTGGGAATGCCGATTCTACAGTCAAAATCTGGGACATTAAAACAGGACAATGTTTACAGACATTGCAAGGTGAGCCTAAACTACCTTCATGTCAGTCAAGCTGTCTGCAGTAATCTATGCTGCAGATTCTCTATAAAAAAAAAACAAAAACAACAACTTGAAAATAATTACATACAAATAAACAAGCACAGACCACTTACATCTTAAATATTTTTCTGATGACAGCAGTATGATCTTTCTCTGAATTAGAAGAACAAAATGTATTTAATTTAATCTATTCAGATCACTTGCCTATTATGAAAGGCAGATGGTCTGGACTGATAGCAATTTGCTATGGGTGCATTAGCCTAATAAGCCCCAGAAATATGTAGGAAGTGACATCTCAAAACAGTCAACGTATTTATTTAGGGGTCACTTGGATTTTTCAAAGCTCACTGATTAATTGGATCAAGAGGCAAAGTACACTGTCTGTTGCAATAAATCAAATGAGTGGAAGATGTTTTCTTTATTTCAGTAAAGAAGAAAGATTGTTGTTGCTATTTTGACAGTTGCCACTCAGGCATCATGTACATGAACACATTGGTTTGTTCCTCCCCACAAAAAAGGTCCTTATATCATTCCCATATACCATATGCAGCATTGCTGGTTGGAACAGAAAATTAAATTTCCCTGTAAAGCAGATTCTGCTGATTTAACAGTCTATATTTATATGTCAATATATAACTGTCAATATTTACTGATAATCTCATAGTAACACTTCAGAGGGACTTGGAGACAAATGCTTACAGCAGTCACCTCATTCTGGATGGTTAAGTTCATTTTCATCATCGTCCAAGTGCACACTTGCCCTCCTGCTTGTACACAACAAAATGAGATCGCTGTAACAAAGAAGGAAATCCTGGGGCACTTTTCTATACCTGCATTCACTTATTTAAAGCATGGCAAGGCTTCTGTACCTCTAAATGCACAAAAATTGAGTTAACATATCTAACAGATAGAAACAGCTGTATGCAAATAGCTAGGTATTTATTCTATAGGCAGTGCTGTCTGACCTTGTTATCTAATTATACATGAAAATGTTTTGGTTTACCGTTACAGGTCCCAACAAGCATCAGAGTGCTGTGACCTGTTTACAGTTCAACAAGAACTTTGTAATTACCAGCTCAGATGATGGGACTGTAAAACTTTGGGACTTGAAAACGGGTGAATTTATCCGAAATCTAGTCACATTGGAGAGCGGGGGAAGTGGAGGCGTCGTGTGGCGGATCAGAGCTTCTAACACGAAGCTGGTGTGTGCGGTTGGGAGCCGCAATGGGACTGAGGAAACAAAGCTGCTGGTGTTGGACTTTGACGTGGATATGAAGTGAAGGGCAGAAAGATGAATTTGTCCAAACGTGCAGACGATGTTCTCCTGTCCCTCCCCATGGGAAAAAAAAAAAATGGAAAAAAGAAAAAAAAAGAAAAAGAAAAAAAAATATCCCTTGTCCTTGGTGGTGCAGGATGTTGCCTTGGGGCAGCAGATCCTAAAGACCTACAGACTACGAAGGAGAAGACAAAGATGACAAACTCTAACTGACAAGAGAGGCATTTGCTGTCTCGTCACATAAAAAGGCTACACTTTTGACCGGGGCAGCTTTGCAAAAATGCGACTTTTGAAATGAAACCAGGTGCAATTATTTCTTTACTTTCCTCCATCTGCTCCTTGAGCAATTTGGAGGTGAAAAAAAAAATATTGTTACAGTTCTTATTAAAAGGTTATTTTACCACAAAGATCTCAAAAGAAGCTGCACAGGCGAGCCTGCTCGTGCCCCCCTGGGCCACCCTGGGACCGGCAGCCCCTCTGAGCAACACGCTGTCCTTTAGCCCTGCCCTGAGCGGGGGTTGGACCGGACGACCTCCAGAGGTCTCTTCCAACCTCTACGAGCAGTCACTGGTTGACTTTCAAAAACTAGAGAGCATCTGCAGTGAAACAAAACAAAAACAAAGAGTCCATTCCTGGTGTGGAAAAGCTAAAATATTACTGTGAATTGTTTTGTACAGTTTTATCAGAGCTTTTTCTTTTTTTTCTTTTGATTCCTCTTTTTTTTTTCCTTATTTTGCCAACCATTGCCAATGTCAATCACAGTATTAGCCTCTGTTTAATCTATTTACTGTTGCTTCCATCTACACTCTTCAACGCATAAGTTGCTCTGAGGTGGCAAGTTGTCCTGGGTTTTGAGAGTCCTCTGATGGATTTAATTCGCAATGCTGGTGCTAGAAGTAGGTCTTCAATTACGGGATTGTTGTCCCACCCCTGTACTGTATTCCCAGTGGCCAAACTTATTTATGCTGCTAAATGAAAGAAAGAAAAGCAAATTATTTTTTTTTATTTTTGTTTCTGCTGTGACGTTTTAGTCCCAGACTGAATTCCAAATTTGCTCTAGTTTGGTTACAGAAAAAGACTTTTTGCCACTGAAACTTGAGCCAACTGTGCCTCTAAGAGGCTGAGAGTGGAAGAGTTTCAGACAATTAAGAGTGAAGTTTGCCTGCAAATAAAGAATTGAGTGTGTGTGCAAAGCTTATTTTCTTTTTTCTGGGCAAAAATTAAAACACATTCCTTAGAACAAAGCTATTGCAGCCTGTTCTGTGGGGAAATTTTTCTTTGTGAGGGCTGTGGTGAATGGAATGAACATACATTAAAAAAAACTGACAAAATTTTTAAAAAATATGATAAAATACAAAAATGGAAATAAAAGTTGCTGGTCAGTCTTAGTGTTTTACAGTATTTGAGAAAAAAAGAAACAACTGTTACAGTTATTGATGGGAGGAACTGACAGAGCAAAAACTTTATGTTTTTGTAAAGATGTCACATGCAAACAAAATGAGAAACGAAAGAGTCAAATAGTTTGCCTCATTCTCCAAGAGCCACAACTCAAGCTGAACTGTGAAAGTGGTTTAACACTGTATCCTAGGCGATCTTTTTTTCCTCCTTTTTTTTTTTGTTTTTGTTTTGTTTTTGTTTTCTTTATAGTCTGATTTAAAACAATCAGATTCCGGTTGGTTAATTTTAGTTATGTAACAACCTGACATGATGGAGGAAAACAACCTTTAAAGGGATTGTGTCTATGGTTTGATTCACTTAGAAATTTTATTTTCTTATAACTTAAGTGCAATAAAATGTGTTTTTTCATGTTAGTATGTCTTTTTTTTTCCCCCCCTCCATTTCCCCAGTTGTTAATTCAGTATCATCTCTCCTACGAAGGGTAAAGCAGGTCAAGTTGCTCAGCTTACTGGTAGATGCTGAAATATGTCGCAGGACTTTTTATGTAACCCTTCCAGAAACAGGTGTGTGAGTGTCCTCTCCTTCAATTACCGCATAGTATTTGTCACATGGGCTTCACAAACATGCAGGAAAGCCATTAGCTTCCTATCACTAAGAACGTGTCAGGATTTGGCTATAAAAAGCTGTTCAAGTATGTAAAACTTCTTCCGATAGCATCTTGTTACTGCATTAAATTGAAACTTGATGTTTATTATTTATGGATTTCAATCAATTGATTGCAGTCTGACAGCAGAGAACAAATCCATAAATACAACAAAAAATCAAAGTTCGGATTGTAGGAGAGCTTAAAATAAAGCTTCTGAAGAAATAAAAAAACCCTACATCATTCCAGATCAGTCCAACTGCAGGGTTATCAGTGCCCCGAAAGCAAGGTGAGTCAAGTCATCAGCTGTCTTAGAAACATACCACCTGAGTGTCATTTTCTCTCTCAAATCTCCTTGACCAAAATCACCATTTTTTCCTGTGTAAGACTCTTCTGACTGCCAGGGCATAACATTTACATGTTTGTCACAGTTTTCCCTGTAGAAAACTTGCATTGAAGAAAACCAAACCAGAACATTAGAAGAGAAAACACATGGATGGAAAAGCCAAATATTTGTATACTTACACATCTATGACTGTGCTATTCAGACGTAGTTCCAATCCCAGTGTTATGCAAAACAAGCAATGCTGAAGGATGATGTTTCCATCTGGCCCTAGAGATTAAAAAGCTGTAGAAGATGACTGAGGAGCTACAAATTGTAAAACTCTGTTCAATGAATTGGTGTTTAAGGGGAAAAAAATGCAGCAATCACTGACAAATAAAAGCTATGATCATCTCGGTATTTATGTGAAAACAAGGCAAGAACTACTCCTCTCCTAAAATGACAGTGAAGGATTGCCAGGACTTCACATTGTGCTGCTGAGAACGTGGGCCAGGACTCGGGCCGCCGGATGACAGAAGGTACGTCAGGCTGTGCTGGACTGGTGAGAGGGGTTCGAAATACAAGGGTAAAACTATGAATAATTGAATGCAGAGAGCAGAGCTATAGCTTTTAAGATTATGTAATTCTCTTTCATGATTTGTAGACATTGCAACAACATGTATTCAAATTGCTAAGGCGCTGGCCTGACAGTGCAGGAGGAGAGATGTCTGCGTAACACTGAGGGCAGGAATACAAATCAAGGCAGAAGAGAAAAATGACAGAAAAGGAAAAGTTAACAAATCCACATCAGTTCAAGATGTGTTTAAGCAGCCAATATGACCAGGAACAAAATGCGCTTAACCAAAATTGAGAAGTTTTCCCATTGTTAGTGTAGTTCCAACACTATCTATCTTAAGTTCACATTCATGCAGATTTACTTGAACCTGCTAAGCAAATATTGTTTATAGCTTTCTTCATCCCAGATTTAGGTTAAAAGAAAAAAATAGTGGCTGCAAAGTATAGATACGACAGACTAAATACAAAACCCAACACAGTACTTTTAAAAAAGTAATTTTGGAGTCTTTGTTACCCTTCAGTGAAAGAACTTTACAAAGTTAATTGTGTAGCACTCTGCAGACTTCTATTTTGTGAAAAGTCTGGTTAGGCTTGTAGGATTTGATGTCGCTGATGGGACATCTCAACAACATAGCTCAATAAGCACAAATTTGTTCATTTATTTAAGTAACAGCATTTCAAAAATGAGCCTGTAGCAAACACACTACATGTAAGAAACTGTTGAAGCACTTTTGCTTTGCCATCTCCTTATTACCTGCTTTATGTTGAAGCACTCACCCTGACACAGTTCACTTCCTATGAAGTCTGGTTTGGCCCCACATGCTCCAACCATGACTGTTCAGGAAGCATCTTCCTTTTGTGTAATTAATTAGATTTGGATTTTAAGGTGGGTGGTGTTGTTTTAAATAAAAACATTTAATAATGCTAATAGAAGACTAACTGCTTTATGCTTTCAATACACAGGCACTTCTTGCATCTAATGGCTTAGTCATGGTAAGCTATGTCAAAATATCCACAGCTATCCCAGAGAGATAGTTGCAGTAGCGCTTCTGGCATCTTACCCTCTTGTTTTAATGTGAGTTCCCTTTTTAATTCTTGATTTAGCCCCAGAAAGCAGAGAGCTTCCTCATTTTCTCCTGTATCTGAAGCCAAGTGAACAACATTAAAAGAAATATTTTAATAGGTATTATTCTTAGCGCACCTTGATTTTAGCTAACAATAAGTAAGAGCTAGTGTTGCCATTGCCTCTAAGAGCCTGTTCCTATGGTCTCAATTTAATTACTCAGAAAGACCAGCTGTGTCCTTGCCAATTTGTACTTCAGATCAGCAGCAGTCCCAACAGAGCACAGTGCTGCCTGGAACCTAGAGACAGGATTCCTTTGGGGTGTAACTAAATCAGAAGCAGCTCTTCAAGAGCACACCCCAGGCACTTGAGCCACTACATGAGCATGTGGGACCAAACCAGAACTAGTCCAACACCTCAAAAATACATGCAGGTGGACATTAGGTCCTCGGACCTGGCAGTGCAGCTGTGTCTCTACTGCACAGCGCTAAGTGCTAGTGCAAGCGTAACCTTCAACAAACCCTCTCCCACAGCACCCCTGGCTCCTGGTTCATAAGCAGCACCCAGCTCCCATACAGATATGAGCACCAGAAACAGAACCTGTCTGATAGCACTATAGAGGTTTTGCCAGAGAAAATCTCTCTTTCAGCACATTTATGGAATCCAGTTTAAAAGAACTACATACCTCTCAGTATCAGTCTAGCCAAAATTTCCTACCAGCAAGTCAATACCTGAATCATTTAAAAAAGAAATAATGGAATTCTGTAATTAGGTAGTTGAAAGAACCAGATTTTAACAACAAAACAAACAAAACTTGCCAGTAATTACTTGAGTCACTCTGACCAAACAACTGTTAGTTACTTGAAGGATAATATCCATACTGACCACTGAATCTTTATTAAAGTGGGAATTTTTCCACATCTCCTCCTGTTTTATCTATAACCTTGATCCCTGACAGTGTTCAGATACACATGCTATGTGATGATGTTGCGTATTTTACGATGATATATGATGTTTAAGATTATATGTGAAGTATATGATCTATATGATATACACTAGGCTTTTCAAACTTCACCTAAAAATGACATATACAATTTTTCAACCCCCTCAGCGCAGGTTTGTAAATACAATAGATGTTTTAACACAAAAGCTGTTCCAGATCCCTTCTGAGATAGAGTCTGACAAAGCAGATGTCACCAAAACATCAGCAGCTACTACTACAGGCTCCTGCACCCTGTTCGGATTGCCAAACAGCCCAGCAGCTGTAGCGGCACTTCAGAGAAAAGAAATGGTGCATTGTGCTGCCATGAGTACACACTGACGAGGAGAAATGCTGCAGCATTCTGTGAGCGCAGCTGCCTAAGGACCAATGGCTTTAAGCCAGTGTACACCACATTGCTCCAGCCTGGATGGGACATAAGAGTCCCATAAAATCATAACTAAGCTAGGACAGAATCTCCTCACCAACGAGAGATGGCAGAAATCATTAATCACAGAGCTTGCCCCTCAAGATCTTGCACTTGCAAGAACCCAGCACTGGTTCTAAACTACTTGCTGTACAGGACAACTGAGACTTGGCCAAAGGCATCCTCCAGCTCTCCTGTATCCTCACCTCTGCCTTGTTTAGATCCAATTTTGACTGCCTGATCCCTACTCACAAGCTGATTTTGTTCAACCCTACATGGTAGCAACAGTTTTGGTGAAAGACAAGCTGCCTGATTTGTTTTCTGCATCTCTGTTCTGCTGGAATCTATTCTGTACTTTTTGCCACTTTCTGCACATGGATAGCACAACCTCAAGTCTTAACACTTAATGCTCCAAGGTAGTACAGGAAGATGAGAAGACATGATTCAGCACAGTATGACACATTTATCATCAGTATTGCTAAAATTATTTCCACCCTCAGTCTAGACTGAAAATAATATTCTAGACCTGGTGTAATGAAATGAGTTTCAAGTTGATTTCAATTATTTATTTTTTCACATATGAAGATTTAAATGTCACAAACTTCATCTAGCTTGGGTTTCTTCATGCCTGTAAAATTGGCACATCCTAAGAAGCTTCACAGTTTAAGTACAATCATGAATCTTGTTGCCTAGAAGCTGAGAGAGGTCATGATCTACAGACAATGAAAAACAGGAAAGCCTATGTGAACTGGATGAGAAATGACCTATGGAATTAAGGGAAAGGGAGGTGAAACGAATTTGGGGATTTTTCTGTCCAAGAGATCATAGTTGTAAGTCCTAAAACAGCTAGTATGGGCTATTTCATCATCCTGGCCAACAAAGCACAGGAGTAAGCTTTCTTTAATGAACCCTTTAGTCTGGCTGCCCTGTAATTGAGGATACGACCGATCGTGTTAGCTCTGAGTCGCATGAACTTCTCTTACCTCAGGCAGGTTGTTTGATGGGAAGATTAATGAAATGCCCCTGGACCTCCTTCTTCTGTCTGGCTCCTCATGTCAGCTGGCCAGATGTCTGACATGCAGATTGCACAGGATGCTTACAGTGCACTATTCCAGAGTGCTTTGTTCTTTCAATTTAAAACAGGAAACATGGAATGCAGAAGATCCAAAAACTTCAAAGGCAGTTTCCATTGCCAAAGAAGTTGCATTTCAACTCAAGTTCACTCTCTAGATTAAATATTCAAATCTGACAGTGTGGGAAGATGCTTCCCACCTTCAAGAGGACTGATGGTTTCTAAGGAATAGAGAAATTTAGATTAGTTGGCCATAAATATCAGTGTGGTAAACTGAGCAGTACAAGTGTTCCTAAAAGGGAATTTTATTTTGAGCTCCTCAGTTTGAGATTAATTTCTAATAATACCACAGCTTTGCAAACACACAAACAATATAAAACATGTTTCCTTTACCCTGATATATGGAAGATCTGAGTACTACATTTCCCTCTCTTTTCAAACTGTTACTTGCTTTAAAGTTTCTTGATGTATTTCATTGCTGATTTGAAATTTTCACATTATAGTTTGGTAAAAAGGAAGAACTCAAAAGCTGCAGACTAGACAGGGCTCCAAAAATGTGCCTGCAGACTGCTGCTATTTGTCTGCTTTGGTGTTCCTCCCGTCAATTCTCAGTTGACAGGAGTGAATGTTTCAATTAACTAGCGTACACATTTTCCCAAACAAACAAGTTTTATAGAAACATGTTATGATGTTGTCCCCAGGGGAAAAGTTGCTTGATTGTTTCTGTTGATATTTCTATTGCCTATTTAGCACATGCTTTAGGCATGTACTGAATGCTGTCTTTACCATTCTGCTGACTACTGCCCCACTTCAAATACCCCAATTTCATCCAGAACAACATGGTAAGCATGATGGTACCTGTCTCCACCCTTCAGTCTCACACACATTTTTACATTTCAAAAGCAGGTAACTGTTCAGTCCATTCACCTGTTCACCTGCAGTCATTTACCAGCAGAACCAGCTCTTAAGACCTCACCATTTATCGCTGTTGGCCATATGGCAGAATAGGGACAACCCAGGGCACATGAGCAGTAAGACAGAGGAATGCTCTATGTGAGGTATCACTAATGTGTCCGTCTGTTAGTATAACTAAATGGGATATGGCTCCACTAAGCTACAGGTCTTCGATTTGAGTTGAAAAATTCAAGATTACAGCCTGTTTTAAAAGGCTCAAACTACGTATTCATTTGTGTATATATATATATATATATATATATATAGTGTCACATCTTGAAACACTTCTGGTTTTACATATTTTAAAAAGACTTGATAACTACATAATCTTTGTTTTCTCCTATTTGCTTCTCTCATTTTCTCTTTTCTTTGACACTCACACTTCAGTTTCCTTCCTCCTTCAGTTTCATTTCCTCCTTTGTCCTGTTCCCTATGTTTTTCTTTTCATGTTTTACTAATCCTGTCCCTATTTTTCACATTTTTTTTTTAATCCTCCCTATCTTTCCCTATTTGCAGACTTCTCCACTTAAAACTGTCATAGCCAGCTTCTCTCTCTTGCCTCTGAGCTGGCGAGCTGCAGCCTTTTTCACACCACTCTATAGATGCAAGATATACAAGAGAAACATAAGACAGATGAGAAACAAACACAGAGCACTCAGAAAAAATAATTTGTCTGCTTAAACGTGAAAGATCTACTGTCAGTCTATCCATAGCCCACAGATGATCCAAATGATCTAACAGCACTACGACCAGGCCCTTTAAGCACAGACTGGTCTGTCACCAATTTAACAAACAACTGAGCAAAAACCATTGCCTAATTCAGGAAGCAGGCAGAAGCATTCTCTCTTCTGCTGCCTGCAAAAAGATAATGTTTTCTTTAAAAATCCCACTTTCTTGCTCCTTAGGAAAAAGGCAAGTTTGAAAATATTCCTCATTACAAAACATGGGTGATACATGGTTTGCTAAATCAGTGCAGAATTTGGAATTTACTTTTGGCAACAAGCTCTAGACAGATTCACCTCTGGACAGAAGCTATCATCCCAGCAGATGCCTATTTCATAAAGCTCTATAAAAGTATAAATAAGAATTTGAGGCTGTAAATGAACCTGTATTCCAAACTTAACATCAGTGGCTGATATTCCTTCCGGTACTACCAACACGGCACAGCTGGGATAGTATGGTCTGTCAGGGTACGTTAGCAATAGACTATAAACCATGTCTAAAACCATCTAGTGCACACTGCTCACTAATTCTTAATATGCACTGACAGCATAAGCAATAAAAGCTGCAGAGCCAGCATATGAGGTGACTGCACACCAGGTATACTACCCTGGCACTGGTGAAATTTAACTCTTCTAGTGACACGATATATCTCTATATAATTGAAAAAATGCCAGGGACATCCAGCACTTCTCTGATGCTTGGTTTCTGCATAGTGTTAAACCAGCATAACTTAATTCAAAAGAACAAGCAACTATTAAGAAGGACACAAACTGTCCAAAGCAACAAAGCCACAGATAAGACATTCTCATCTTTGCAGAACAAAAAGCAGTAAAATCAAACAAACAAAAACCACACAACATCAACCCAAACCAACAAAACTCAAACCTAAATCCCAGTATCTTTTATGCTCCGTTTGTTTCATTTCAGCTTAATGATACTACTAACAATTGCAGGTGAGAGGATCTCCTTGTAAACGTATTCCCACCCCAGCTCTGCGTATACCATCCACACAGACTGTATGGCTCCTTTTATCCAGTGGGAAAGATAAATAGGATTTGCCTCATGGTTCTGTTTTTATTTTTACTCATTCTAGTCAAGCATTTTGCTCTTGTTTGTCGTTTTACAAACAGAACAGCAACTACCCTACTTCCCCACGGCTTGAACAAAGCTGACTACAGATGAGTATTGCAGCTCAGCCTTTCCAGGCTGAAGGATCATTGGATCAGGGAAAATGAGTTAGAATTAAACAGACGTTCAAAGTCCAAAAAAGCGGGATATGTGGCTAGCACTGTATCTCAAATGCCTGAGGTAAAAAAGCCTTCCCCACTGACAACCAGACTAATGCCCCACACAGCTAACAAGAGTCACCACGTATCATACAAAGGCAGTTCAAATTGACATTAAAGGGAGCAGAAACTCTTCCACAGACATAAGGAGCGCACTAGAGAAGAAAAGAAACACACAGGTTTAATATTAGAATATTCTGATTTGCTCTTGGAAAACCCACACAATATCTCCTTTATGCAACCTGATTTATCAGACAGCACAATGCAGACAAAATTGTTCTGACAGGAAGGCATGAGTTCTTTTAGTTTGTAATTCCCCAAATTAAGCTAATTAATACCTGAATCCAGTTATTTATGCACACAAATCAGAGCCTAAATTTTCTGCGTCACAGAAGTGCCCTTTTCTCATACACCCAGCTAGAATGAGCACATGCAGATGTACCTCCAGCCACTGACCATTTCCTCTACGCTGGCCATAGCCACCAAACACCAAACAGACCCTCTGCAAAAGGATCTTTTTCTCCATGGCTGTTCTCTGAAAGTTCAGACTATTGCCTGTAAGGATTACACTTCCTATGACTTTGGCTTTTGGTAAAAGCAACACAGGTGAAACAAAAACAGTGCTCCACAGGCCTGAGAATGGAAGAATTGTTCTTTTAGCTGTGTGATAAACAGGAAGAAGTTATCTCAGTCATAAAAGAAATAAAATGACAGTAGTAATACCTTACACTAAACCAAAATATACCTTACCTACACTGTAGGACACTTTCCCTGTACCTAGGTAAGACATAGGGAGACAATTAACCGTGAAGTTCTTGTGGTATTTTTCTTCTCCAGGAGGGATGGCTACTCCAACTTGCTCTTATTGCAAAATGTAGAAACCCTACTTTCAGTGTAACCCTTGTCTCACCTTCTGCCAACTCAGGATATAAATTTTGCACTACTCTTGGAAAGCAGTGTGTGTTTTTGAGAGGCATCTCTGTTCAGAAGCCTGCTGTGGGATGCAGCATGTCCTCTGACATCTGTGTTTAGTAACGAGAGTGCCTAAATTCCCATCTCACATCTTCTTAGGCATTTTCCAGTATTCACCTATTATGCATTAAACAGTGAGCAACTGAGAGTTCAAGCAAATGACAGGGAGGAATTAGCCCCTAGGAACACATCCAGCTACAGTTACACTCTATGAAGGTTAGAGGGCCAATTCCTCCTCATTTAAATCTGATATTGAAGGAATTTATAGAGCTTTATCCAAGCTACTAATTTGCAATTTTACTGCAAACAATTTACAATCAAATGAAGTGAAAGCTAGAAGCAAAGAGTACATTAATGACTTCATTTTCCTTTTGCATTTCTCTTCATTTTATCTTCCAGCAAAGACCAAGAATTAAAAAATTGGATAATTGGCCCGTAAATAACTAGAAACTTTTTTTAAATAATTATTACTTGCATAAAAGCTGCAAGTAATAATTATAAGAAAATAAACTGCTGGAAGTGTTGTCTTCTGCTGAGGACAATCCTGTATGACCAACCTCCAGCAACATCACTGTTTCTCAGACTGTAAGTTCATGCTTTAACAAAGCAGCACAACTATCATTTTGTATCTGAATACAAAATTTGTTGTTCTAGGCTAGCAATATGCAATTTGTAAATTATACAGCCACATGTTCTGTAAGAGGATACTTAAAAATACAGTAACTATTCTGTCAAAAATAAAGCATGACTGTCAAAGCAGCTTTTGTAATACACCACTGGAGTTTCCCCTACAGTGCAGCTAATTCAGTGATGATGTTATTAGGTTCGGAGGCAGTCTAAAGGCATTGTTCAAGCACTAAGCCTCAGTCTGGGAGAAGGAGTTAGGACAGGTGGCTGTTTCACAGGACAGCAGTCAGTCTGAGTCTAGCTCCTAAAAGACACACCTTGCTGCCCTGTTGAACCAAGCTCTGATGCCAAGCTGATCTGCTGAGACAGCTGGAGGACTCACAGTTTTATAAACAGTTCATTTACTGGAGGGTTGGTGAGCTGAGCTGGCTCAAGGCAGTCAGTTACCTTCCAACACATGGGAAGCAAGTGGCCAGGAGCAAGACAGGTCTGCCTCGCCCAGCATCAAAGAGATGCTAAACCTCAGGAGACACAGCCAGGCTAGTATCTCAAATCAAAACCGGCCAGGGAAAGTGGGGGTGCTGCACTCATCTCAACTCTTTTCATTCCTGCATCGATTGTCTTACTTATTCTCATGTTCATCTGACACCCAGACCCATTCAGATAGCTAAATCCCTTTGGCAACAGTTACCGGCGAGATCAGCTTAGGAGCTCAAAGCACATCCTCTAAGGAGCTTAACCATCTCGGCAAATATCACCATAACACTGGACCAGACTGAACTGTTTTCTTAAAGAAGTGATCTGAAATTTGCCCCAGCTTAATGTCCATGGCTAGGCAATCAGCACAGACTCTGAACACCAAGACCACCTGCTGCTCTTATATTAAGAAACCTTCTGAAGGAAATGTAATGGCTGGAGAGACCTATGCTCAAGATGCCTTAGCCAGCACATCCTCAACACAACCTCTGCAAAGAAAAGGACTCAAGTACCTATACGGCAAACTTTCAAACTCATCTCTGTTCCCAGACCTGTTCATTTGCATGATGCCGCATGGGAAAGCAGGAAGCTGCTGTAGGAGTAGAAGTCCCACATGCTGCTGAGGTGTTCAATGTCTGGGGTGGAACCCGCTGTTTTTGCCTCCAGGTATATCTGTACCGTGTTTGCTCATTATGAAGAGCAGTTACAGAGCTTGATCCCAGCATGGAGGAACAAGTCTGAGTCCTGCTTAAGATGTGAAAGCGCAAGACGCTGAACTACATAATTGGGCAGAAAGCTGGGCCTGGCTCAACTTGGCTGAGTAAAGTAAATCAGTATGCCATCAAGAAGAATAATGCAGCAACGTAAAAAGAAGTTTGGTTTGCAGAACACATCCTCTCCAATGGTTTGAAATCAAAATGCTTTCTTCTTCTAGCTAGGCAAACACACACAAAACATTCCTCTGAACCAGAAGCATATGACAGAAACCCAAGGTCCCATGAGCACTTTCCTGAAAGCATCCTCCTAGGCTGACAAGAGAGGCAGAGAGAACCTGTACAGCTGAATCAAGCATTAGTACCTAGAAAGAAAACAGTTTCAGCCAAGGTCTTGCTCAGCTGAGGAAAAAGAAGGAAGAACTGAATTCAGGTAACTAGCACCGGATACTAAACATTACACTGGTAAACAAAGAACAGACATCAATTCCAACATCCAAACACCTGACAAATAGCTCAAATTATTTTCAGGACTGAATCACATAAGAGTTTGGGTATGAAGGGATCTTTAAATGTCATCTAGTCCAATCCGCCTGTGATAAGAAGGGACTTGAACACTTCAAATGAAGGGGCATCCGCAACTTCTCTGCGCAACCTGTTCCAGTGTCTCACCACCCTCATCATAAAAAAAACTTCTTTCTTGTGTCCAATCTAAATCTATTCTCAGTTAAAACCATTGTCTCTTGACCTGTCACCGCAGGCTTTGGTAAAATGTCTCTTTCTTATAAGCCCTCTTATATATCTCACTAATGATCTCACTGGAAAATGCCATGAGGAACAGGCTAAGGAAATGCAGACTGGGAAAAAACCCTGAGTGCCTAAGAGAAAAGATAAATGCCACACTAGGCTTTAGGGAGGCAGCAAACTCAACTAGAGATAAAAGGTTACATCTTGAAAAACGTAAGCAAATGAAAGCAGCTGCGTTTCTCTATCATCTTGTATTCTGCAGGATCATTCATGCTTGTACAAAAAGAGCAAAGCAAACATAAGTTGTAGTAATGCTATAAGTGCTTGTACAGTTATAAAGGGCTGCATGAAGTGCATGCCCTTGAGCTGAGGCCTACGCCCTCCTAAGAAGGAACACTCACTGGGGCAGCAATAGCAATCATTAGCTCTCACCACAGAATACTTGGCAAAGACAAGGAGCAAAATGCAGCTGTAGTTTTAAATTGGCCATTGCACTCTGCTACCCACCTTGGAGCTGCTTCGTGGTGGTCCAGCTTTCCAGCACAAGGCAGAGCAGCTGAAAGATGCCAACTGCCAGCGGCCCCAGGGCTCATTACAGCACTCACAGGCTGCCACAGATTTTCCTCAGGTGCAGACATTACCCAGGTATTCTTCTCTTCCCTCGTTCTTTTCCCTCCAATCATGTTTGAATTGAGCAACCGTTAATCTAAGAGCTTTCTGCTACACAATAAATGTTTCAATCATTTCTCTATGCTAATGTCTTAAGAGTTTAAATTAACTAACTTGCTTTTTGGCACCAGAGCAGCGTAAAAAACTTTCAGAAATTACCTGGGAAAGGTACTTGTGAAACACAAATTTGGCAAACAAATAAACAAATAAGAGATTAGGCTGCACAAGGAGAGGCATAAGTGGAAGATGTATATAAAGGTACAGGTAATGGATCATTTTAGGACTATGCATTTAGGGCTAAGCATGTTAATGTGGGAAAACAATACAAGGATTCACAGGGCAGACATCCAATGACCCCAAGAGACCTAAAAGGAAAAGGACATAAAACTAGATTACATAAAATCTACATGTATTTGCAGATGTGAAGCTAGGATTTTGTGGATTAAAATAATGACAAAGATCTAAGCATAACAACAAGAAATCAAGAAAAAAAATCAGACAACTGAGATGAAAATGTTTCACAGTAAAGATTACAAGGGAATGGAATAGTTTCTTAAACCAAGCAGCTAAAGTTTGAAAAACCTTGGCTTTAAAAGTGCATCACAAAAAAAAAAAAAAAACCAAACCAGAATATCAATTTAGATTAGAAACTTGGAAAACATATAAGGCTGTAAATCACTGAGAACAGAAGCATACATGTTTTTAAAGTCCTCCACAAGGAAGTATCTCACAGAGAGTATTGCATGAGATAGGAATATGGGTCTAGAGTTTTTCCCACTCGCAGTATGCAATTCTCTTTCCTTCCCCCACCAAGTCCATATCAACTACTTCTACCATGTAGCAAAGTGGGACATGTGCTAGTGATGTGCAATTACTCTTTGGAACATAAACAGAACTTCTGACATGCTCCTGAAATCTCAGCGGTAGCCTCTAATGGAAGTTGTCTGCTTTTTCCCATTTCCATTGGGATGGCAGCTTATGATGCAACTCTGCTGTCAGTCTGGCCTAAACTGCTCCCCTGAGACTCCAGACCCATTCAATGTGTTGGAAAAGTAATTTTAAGAAACACAGAAACGTAAGTACTTTATCCCTACTTGACTCCATGCCAAGGGAGTTGCACAAAAAACCTCGGGATGTTTCAGGGCTAAATATTATGTAACAGCTACTTTTCTCATTTAAGATCCTCAGTTGTTACCAGAAAAGCCCTCCAAATAAAACCCTCCTGATAATTAGAAAATCCTCACTCTGATAGTCCAGAAGCTGTCACAACATAGTAAGATTTCTCACTGGAGTTTTCTCTCCTACAAACACAGAAATTTTTTATCTTCAAGCAAATTTGGTTTCTGTTCTCATTGTTTCTTATGTAATGGCACAATCAGATCTGTTCCCTTCTGAACCACCATTCTATGTCATTAAGAGCAGCTCTCTGCTATTGTTAAGTACCAACATCCATTAATCCCTTCATTAATTTAAATATATTCTAAAAGACACTTGGCTTTCTACTGGGACTCCAACCACTCTATTAAGAGTATAAGAATACACGCTTTACTTTCTAAGTGCAAGACAACTGTCACACCCACTCCCTGAAAGCATCAATACTGGTAGATGTTTCTGCTGGGAGGCAAAAATATCGAGCTTCTCTAGCTCAGCAGGAAGACGAAGGGCTGCAAAAGGCCTAATTTTTGTAAGAGATCTCACAGGTCTAGTGACACTGAGGTCTCTAAGTGCCAGTACAAAAAGCTGAACACATTTATTTTTTTAATGGAGGCCTAAAAAGGTTTCTGGAAAGTAAAGAAGTGTCACTTACAGAATATAGCCAAAAGTTCTCAGACAAAGATCTCCAAGGGCTTTAAAGAAATACTGGTATCATTATTGTCACTTTACAGATAGAAAGATGATGGGTAATGCCAATGTCAGGGTCATCAACTGAACTCAGATTTCTTGGGATTGTTCACTGAGACACAAATCCATTCTTCATCCAGATTTATTTAACATGTAATGAAATAGACTGCAGAGGATTTGGCCTTGTTCTGAAAACATAAAAATTCTTATAACATTGTTTTTGCCTGTACAAAAATCAAGATTGTATGCTCTCCTTATTCTCTACTTAGTTTTGACTGAAAAGTTGTTAGAAAGAAAAGGTGAGCTTTAGCAAAATGAAACACATTACTTAAGGCTTGCACAATATAACCATACTTTAAATTCAAGGGTAAAATTTCTGACCTAACTGAAGCTCATACTGAATTCAGTGGGGCAAGGTTTTCACCCTATAGTGTGCGGTAACAGGGAAGAAAAATCACTTTGTAAAGGCACTTTAAAGAAGTACTATATTCAAAGGAGAGAAAAGTTAAGTCAATGAAGTATTTCATATAAACTCAGTGAGCTCATTTCCCAGATGAGCCAGATATCTGCTGAGCTTGCCTTAAAGGGTAAAAGCAAAGATGGTTTCACCTCCTAAATGTGGCCTGGGGCACAGTGATGATGATTTACCTTAAGCCAGTTTAAATGCTCTTGGCTTATTCTGACTGAAGATCACTTCTCCTGACAGCCAAAGATACCAAGGCACTGAGGTTAAGTCAAAACCTCACCCCAAGACTCCAGAATAAAATAGAAAAGCACATCACAAACAGCTGAAAAGAACAGCCTTCATCTCAAAAAGCTATCAAAGAACAGCTTTGCCAAATAAGAGGCGGCAGTATTAGTAATTAAAAAGAGTATATTAATTGAAAGGTTGACATTTTCTTGCACACTGACACCTACAAGCAAATAATTACAAGGAAGCCCAAATAGAAAGTGTCAGCATGATATAAGCAATGACAACAACCTTGTAGGCAAGAAAAGTTTTCAATAAAAGTCTTTCAAGAACTTGTGGAAAACAAAAAGATACTTAAAGACTGGAAAGAGGCAGATACACAGAAGAGGAAATGAAGAAAGGAGAGAATCAGATTTCAGTACACCTACCTGTATTTGCTGACAAGGTTAGAGAACAACAAAGATTTAATCTACAGACATGGGGAAGACAGCAAGGTGATCAGTAGCAGTCAAATGACATGAATTCAAACCCCTATGTCATTACTAGAAAACCTACCAACAATGCCCTGACCTACCTCATGTAACGCTTTCATAGTGAACCAAAGGGAATATGAGAAATTAAAGCAGGAACATTCCTAGTTGAAAAACCGTATTTGAAGGACAGCTATCAGCAGCTTGTTGTCTGAGACTTTTAACATACAGTTATTTCATCAGTGCCTTGGGTGATGTAATACGCTTGCTGCGTTTGCAGACTACATGAAGCTGTAAAGGGCAAAAACTGGTGGAGAACAGGATTAGAATGCCAAACAATCCTAAGAAAATGGAAAAGTGTTCTGAAATAAATAGGATGTGCCTCAGTAAAGACAAACACTAAGTGTTATACTTCAGATCTTGTCAGCCAGCTGAAGGTCACAGCAATCAACTGCACAAATACTGAATGCAAAAGAACTAGCGAGGAGACAGAAGACAACCTAAGGGGTTAAAACGCCTTAGAAATCAAGCATCAATCAACACTGCCACACTGCTGGGAGAAGAAAATAATCCCCCCAAACACTATGGCACTAAGAGCTAACAAAGCCTCCTCTGAAGTGGTTTGTGTAGTTTAGGACTCTACATTTCGACAAATCCACTCTCTGTACACCACTTACAATTTAGAGGCAAGAAGACAACAACGAGCGATGTCTGGATAGAAGGCTCTTTGAGCAAACACTGAAAGAATGAAAGGTGCTCCATTTGAGGAAGAGAGACTGAGAAGTCAGTTAACATGTATATAACATATATATGAAGTGTTGCTACAAAGACGAAGAAGTAAAATGTCCTCCACATTCAGTAGTATAAGAAACCACTAGTGAATTGAATATGCTGCTTAGGGATATTGCTGTATTTCCATAATGGAAATCTCTTTGAAAAGGTTAGATAAACATCAGTAGTAATGTTTGAGGTACTGCTGAACTGCCCTGGAGATGGGGATTAAACAGATAAATGTGAGGTCCCTATTTTACATGATTTTTATGATAAACCCTAGTTTTGAGAACACTGCATGTGATCCACTCATATATGTCATTTACAAATGACTATTTTCAATGTGTTTTCTCTCTTTAGAAAACACTTCAATTTTCTTGACTCTGGTTTGTGATATTCCCCACACAGTTTCTATCTACAGAAGCATTTACTTTAGAACCTTGCACATCAGACATGCACATTTGAACAGTATGCAGAATTCATGACACTATCCTGGCTGAGTAAGGCACGGAGCCAATGATACTCTGAGAGCGTAGGCAAGGGAGAAACAGGAGGGAGCAGTGCCAGCAGTGCTTGTGGAGGGAGGGGAATGTAGGCTGGGAAGAGAAAAATTAAAGGAATGGACTCCAAACCAGCCAGAACTGACCAGAGAGTAAAGAATTTCAAAGTAAGGCAACACTCCAAATTTAAAGAAAAGTGATCTGTCTTATTAAAACTCCACTGAGCAGGCTGTTGTGCCTTTTTTTTCTCTCTTCCTCTCTCTCTCAGGATAACTGGAGTAGAGAACCATGTTTACACTTTTTCTGCTTATTGGATAGGATCTTAAAATTGTGTGAGGTGGAGGTGGGACTGATGCTGAGCTGTCAAAGAAAGTGGAAACCAAAAATAATCAAATGTCAACTTCACTGGGAACTGAAGTCAGAGTGGCTTTTGAGGTCTGTACTTTTTGTAATGGGCTGCAAATAAGAGCTTAGATGAAAACCAACACTTTGTTTAGAACTGGCTTCCCCATGGTACATATCCCATGCCTTCTACTTTCCTAAGCAAATGGTGGCAAAAGACCATAAAAAGATTAAAATTTCCACTCCCTTCTTAGGTACTTGGCAGCTCTACCTCCCAGTATACTGCTTCTTATTTAATTATCACTTCAAACAAAACTGCCTTATATCCACAGTCAGTGCTTTGCTTTCCAACAGGCAGAGCAACATTGTAAGGAAGATTTAAGGCACATCACTTTAACAGCCATAGGAAGAGAATACAGTATCTTTACCAGAAAGGAACAGAAGAAACAATTTTTGCATGACAGGCTGCTTGAAAAGGGGGGGCAGGGCAGTCAGGGAAACTGTTAGCAAGGACAGGGAAAAAAAAAAAGGGCACACAGAAGTGGAAGGATGTGGATTTTGTCGCTTCAGCTTTTACACTGAACACTGAAGAGGTATGATCTACAACATCCTTCAAATTGACGCTAACATTTTAGTGATGCAGCCACAACACTTGAACTGCTGCAGTTACCATACTGGGAACACAGAACACAAGGCACTTGCTGCCTTTTGCTATTTGACTTACTAGGCAGCAGCTACTACCTTATCTGCCTATCGTTTTGCCCTATTGCTCTCCTGTTGCAAGGTGCCACCAATGCTACCATTGCTCCAAAGGAACAGAGGGGGCGCCTTAGGCAGTTTCCGTCGTTTCACCACTGTATTAGTAAAATCAGTAGAAGTTCATTTGATACAGATAATGCATCAGCAGGCACAAGAGCTTTCTCTGTGCTACACCACCTGCCACTCTTCTGTTTCTTTGGAAGCACTGAATGAATGTGTTATGAGAAGGAGCTATGAAATCACCTGAGATGAGCAGCTACAGAAAATCTTTTTCCTAAATTTTTTTTATACTAAAATGTGGCAAATTTTGTTTTCATGTAGTAATACATGGACTGAGTTGGGATGGTATTTTTCTGCCTGTTTAAATTTACATCTCTCCAACAGATGGAACAGAATAGTTGTTGCTGCAGGCCAAACTCGAAGAATTATTCTAGTGTAGGCAATAATAATGATCATAAATGGTAAAATAAAGGAAAAATTCAAATTTAACTCATCAATACATCACTCTCCTCCTTACCACAGAAAACTTGGCAATAACTGCTCCCTGCTTGTGATCTTTTCTGAATGCAGCCAAGGACTCAGTGTGGGATTCCCAAAAGTCATCTAAGGGACTCCACAGCATAGCTGGGCAGGAATTCTCATGTTTCTTCTCCACAAACAACACCAACCTTTGCAATATATCTAGGGAACATTTGTTCCCTAAAGGAATAAAAATTTAAATTATCTGTGTTTCCTACCAAACAGGAATTTCAGGATTTCCTTTCAAGTAAGTCAAAGCTCCTGGATTGCTGTATAGCTGAGGAGTGTGGGAACTGAAGCACTAAGGAGCTGCAGGCTTAGCAGCTCCAGAAATTCAAGCTCATGAGGTGTCACAAGTCAGAAATGTAGAAGTTTCAGCTGCCAAATGGTTGGTACACAACCAAAGAACCTGGGATTCGGGAAAATGACAACTCACCATACTGCCCCTAAAGGGCTAAGGAGATATGAAACCAACCTCCATGACTTTCATCTAAGTACACCACGAATTTTTTTATATATATACTTTTTAAATAAAAACTCAGATTTATAAATTGACTCTGAATGAAATCTGTGATCTCATGTCACTTAAGTAATTTAGAAAATCCTTCCCTCCTCTAAGAAGTCTGAAACAACACTTTCAGAGAAAGATTAATAAATATAAAAGGCTAAATTTATCTCTACATGCAACAGAGTTCAGTTACACTTACCAGATTTTATTTTGTAACAACATAATACCAAAAGGAATTGCAACCCATTGACAGCTCTTTAGTCCTGAGAGAAGCACGAGAAGTCTAACACGACAATATGAAGCTTATCTGGACCATCACAGCACAGCATATTTTTGGGATCTTTAGTGCTAACACTTCCTTGCACTTCACAGTTTTTTCAAGTTCCACACAAAGGTGACAAGATCTATAGGAAATTCATCTCCATCCTGCATATTATTACATAAATTGTGAATATCCATAAACGAAGTATGAGATCCAGCCAAGAAGCATGTAATGACTGGTCTCCTCTGAGCAGGAATAAATGCATGAATATCTGGGTGTTGCCTTAAGAGAATTAGAAATCTTTCAAAAATAATTGAAGAAAAAATGTTTTACATAGTTTCTTATTCTTTACCTCTTCAGGTGCAATACCCCAAGCTACAGATCCCTGTCAACACTTAGCTGCAAAGCCACGCAAACATTTAAACTGATTTGGAAATCCCTGGAAGGCAAAACACTTTTTCAAGGTCTCAAAAAATTTTATTAGATTACAGCTTTCTACACTACACAATCTTCTTATCTACCACAGAAAATGGTAGGTAAGGTACCAGATAACATCAGCTGCACAGCCACAAGGCATAGTGCAATAAAGAATCCATTACCCAAATCATTTTATACCTAAGCAAATGGAAAATGTAAAGACATTTACATTAGCATCTGATGTGAATGTAAAACCTGTGTTACTGATGGGGAAATGATAGTACACCTGTCCATTCTGTGTGTGACTGCAATACTGGGCCACCCATTTATCAAACTGCCTCTTTTATTTAAAAATGTATTAAATATGTGCATGAGCTCAGCATTATACAGTGGCAACAAAGCCGAGAAACATTCTTCTACTATTTGTTATCTGCCATCAACACAAAATTGGAGGCTGAGATGTTATTATAAATCATATTTTTTCACTGAATTTCTAAACAAGCCTATATATTTCCTTTAGTAATGTTTATTATTCCAGAGTTGATCACATAATCCAATCCAGGTAATAACCTTACTTAGGATTTCATTGTGGTTTCTCCCCCCGCCCTCCCTTCCCCCCCTCCCATTCTCAAAGCTCTGAAAAAGGAAAAACAACCAAATACTCATGTGGGCATTTTTTTAGATATCCAAATTCTCTGTCTCAAGAACACAGAAGAAGAGGAACCAAAATGGACTAAATTTTGCTCACTATGTTCATTTTGCTTACTATAGTTCAGCTGAAATGAGTAAGACTGCCTCTTAAACAGACCCCATCATCCATGAAATCCATGTGCAGAAAACTAAAATGGAAGGAGTGAAAACAAAGAACATCCTTTGGTCCATAGTTGGATCATCTGGTGGCAACATCCCTGATGTCAGCTTTCTACCAGTCCCCTTCACGGACGGACTACCAGTGACTCAAGACTACATGTTCTGTTTTGGGCATGAGTGTGTGAACAGCAATTTCCACGTAATACTAGGAGACACCGAGGTACTATGCTGTGACACAAATGACACAATGTAAAATGGTGTTCCCCCCATCACTTGAGGCTGTTGCATATTTCACAGCATTTTTCTTAAGAAGAGAACAGGTCTTGTCTAAACACTGTCCAAATCTCAATTTAGAAGATGGCATTCTGCCTTTCTAAGATTAAGTTCAAGCAGAAAAGTTAAAGAGAAAAAAAGAAGAAAAGGAAAAGGAAAAAAAGTATTTCCCATGAAAGTCTTTAAACTAGACTGATATGGGCACTACATTCTGCTGGCCGCAATTTGGGAATGAATACATAGCGGCATAATTTATCATCATACCCCTATGTTAATAAAAGATTATAACACATACTGCCATGTCAGGTCACATTCAAGATAGTTGATGACTGCTCAAGAAAAAGACAGCCCTATCAAAATGAAAACAGCCTTTTAAGAATGTTATTTCAGTGCTTCTCAATTTCTATTACCAACTCAGCTGGTGAGAAGTGAGATACCGAAGTGATTTCCCTTTCTTATATATAAAGAAAACAGTTGATTTTTTTCTTCTTTATTAATGGTACCCACTGTATTACTCATTTTGTTTCCATTCTTATTCCAAGAAGATCTGGTTTTGTAAACAGGCACTGAAATGAAAACCAATGCACACATTTAAAAGACTAAAGGCTAAATAATAAACCAGCCTAGGATTTCTCACCCATACAGCACAAAACTGAGCTGTCTCCATCTCACCATGGCTAGAAGTTCTTTTTAGAAAATAAAGCTGAACAGAACTACACTTTTCATTTTCACAGCTCTATAATAATGATACACCATAGAAATAATAGTCTGCTATGGTCTTGTAGCAAGTATTCTTATAATAGTCTATCCATTGAGAAGTGCTATCATTTGACTGGAGAGAAGTATATGTAATGCCTGCATTAAGAATAGAAAAGTAATACAAATGAATAGTCCTGTAAGCCTGACCTCATGAGTATGGAATAATTTGGAACAAATTCTGAAAGGAAGGTTAACAAGTGACATGAACATAAAGACAAAATGGGCTAAAATTCAAAGAGTTCTCCAGGCTGACATGGAAAGATAATCCATGTTTTAGACAAAGACAAAAGAAATTCAGTCTTCTACAGCTGGACTTCAGTAAAGCATTTCCAGTGGAAACCATTTGTCAATTTAGAAAGTAGCAGCTAGTGGGTAGGCAGCTGTGTGAAGGAAAAACAGCAACAAGAAGTATTAAGGGAAAGAATGCCAGGCAGCAGGGAGCTTGGCTACTGGAGCTTTCCAGTGGTAAATCTAGTTTAGGATTTTCTTTAATAACCTTGGTAAGAACACATGGACTAATGAGAGTCAGCAATGTGGGGTGTCACTGCCAACACAGAGGAGAATTTCAGTAACTACCCCAAAAAAAAATGAATTTCTTCTGTGACAAGAACAACAGAAATATGAAATGAGTCCCACGTGAACAAAAAAACGTTGTGATTCTACACTTGCGAGCTAACTGCAAAAACTCCTGCAAGAAGCTGAGAGCTCATCAATAAGACATTATTAAGGTGGAGAATGTATGGTCTGTAAGAGTCAGCTATGAAAGAGACGAATGTAATGTTAGGAAGCATCAATCAAGGCATTTTTAGTAGATAGAAAAGTATTAATGCCACTGTACAAGGGCTTTCTTTCAAAAACTGCATAATACCTTCTCAAGACAGAGATTCACAAACCAAGAACAGGATAAGGAAGTGCTGCCACAACAATCCAAAAATGTATATCTTACAAGAGAAGGGCAGAGAAGCTGAGATGTTTAGCTTGATAGACAACTGGGATATTATGTATAATTACAAAGGGGTAAAACAGGCAGGAAAACAAGATGACACAAGAATAAAATGGTAAAAACAGGCTGAAAACTAGCAGCAGTTTCTCAGGTGTTAGAAGCATTTGGTTGCAGAGGAGCCAATCAGACCATCTGAAGCTAAGAAACCCAACCCATGCTGCTAGGTACAAGATGCAGTACTCTACCACTCCACACCATGAAGGAGGACTAAGATTAAATGCATTTTATGCACTAATGATGCCCATCAGGATTGCAGTGACAGGCAGCAAAGGGAGAAAAGTGCTCAAAGTGTCTTATTCAAAAGAAAACAGTCACTACATCAACAGTGGTGCTTGATCTAATATAGCCTGCAACATTAAGAGTCTCAAGATGACACTTTCAATTTTATGTACGTAAATATGCTGGCCTGCATTTTGTTTATATACATAAATAATAATAATATCCATGGATGTCCTGGGTTTAGCAGTAGTAGTCAATTTTTTCTCCTTCTTAGTAGCTGATGCAGTTCTGTGTTTTGACTTTCAGCCTGGAAACAGAGCTGATAACACCTATGTTTTTAGTTGTCACTAAGTAATGTTTATTCTGAGCAAGGACTTTGTGAGTCTCATGCTCTGCCAGGGAGGAGGGGAGGCTGGGAGGAAGCGGAGACAGGACACCTGACCCAAACTAGCCAAAGAGGTATTCCATACCACAGCACGTCATGCCCACTGTATAAACAGGAGACAGTTACCCGGAAGGACACACACTTCTCGGTTGGGCTCATTATCGGCGGGTGGTATCGTACTCTC